>CM076570.1:219471076-219712054 GCA_034641835.2 Pinus albicaulis
GTATTTGATCACTGGATCTCTTATATTTTTGGTGATAGAGTTGGAAATAATTAATATTATTTGTATAGTAATGGAGAAATGGTTACATTGTTGTAATATAGCTCCTTAAGTTAGGATCAGTTCCTAGGACATAGAAGTAGCTGACATCCCCCTTAAGTGGTATGCTTCTATCTAGATCATGGGGAGCCAAACTTCAGGGGAGCCTTCAAATGGACATGTCCTATGCCACCATCCTAGTATTCAATCAAACTAGAAGACTATACAGGGAGTCTCATATGAAATACATGGTGAGTAACATAGATAGGCCAACCAACACTCCTGTTTATTATATTCATTCAGAATTAGATTCCTTTATCTTGTATAATTAAGATGAAATCAGCCAACAAGAAAAGGAAAAAAAGAAATAATTCAGTCCACCAGAACAGTCAAATCTATCCTCAACTCAAGTACAAAATAACTCAAACTCTAGCAGCCTTGAACAGTAGAAAGAAAACGAAATTGAAATACCTTGGAAAATAAGCTTTGATGGCTCTTGTAGCAAATTAGGTTCAGGGGCTGGTGTGTGGATACAGAACACAAACAAAATATTTTCCTATAAACTAGATTTTCCATGCACAAATAACATTGCTGAATATGAAGCCCTCCTTATTGGCCTACACTTACTCAAAGATTTAGGAGCTGAGAAAATATCAGTCCAAGGAGATTCTGAGCTAATCATTAGACAGATTAAAGGGGAGTATTCAGCCAAAAACCCAAAACTTAGAGAATATAGAAATGCTGCCCTTGATCTCCTAAAAACTTTTGAAAAATATGAACTCATTTTCATACCAAGAGCTCAAAATCATCTAGCAAATGAACTTTCCTTTACTGCTAGTAATTTCCAAATACCACAAATAAATGAACAATTCAATGTAAAGGTAAAAAACAGACTTGCAATACCTGACAATGAAGACTATTGGCAAGTGTTTGAAGGAGACAAACACATAGATGATTTTCTACAATCAAAAAATGACTTTCCCATACCAACATCAAAAACTAGCCATGAAGAAAACTGTTTAGATGAGGAACAAATCCCTGAAATAGAGCTGTCCGTTTCTTCCAATATAAATCAATTTGAAAATATTTTTGAGGCAGAAATAGTTAACAATACAGACCAAAAGGACCTTGAGGTTTTACAATGCAAAGATGATACTATACCAAGGGGAATTACACCATTACAACAACTGTTTTATTTTAATGATGTAGCCAAAGAACAAAGAATGGAGCCTATAGAAACCAATGTAGAAGAACATAACATAGGCAGCCTAGCAGAACCCAAAATGATAAAGCTATCCAGCACCCTTCTAGCTCATATCAAACAACAGTACATACAAATTTTCAAAGAATTTAGAGATGTGTTTGCATGGGGTTACAAGGATCTGAAATCATATGATACCAACATCATTCAACACAAAATTCCCCTTAAAGAAAATCAGAAACCTTTCAAAAAAAAACTCAGAAGGATTAACCCTGTTTTATTGCCTTTAGTTGAGAAAGAAATCAGGAAAATGTATGATTCTAGGATCATAGTTCCCCTCAGATATTCAGAATGGGTTTCCAACTTAGTATCTGTCAGGAAAAAGACCGGGGAAATCGGGCTCTACATTGACTTTAGAAATATAAATAGAGCCTCCCTGAAAGAAAACTACCCCTTGCCTAAAATGGATCACATACTTCAAAGGGTGGTTGCGTCTAAAATAATTTCATTGTTGGATGGGTTCTCAGGTTACAATCAGGTGTTAGTACTCCCAAGTGATCAACATAAAACTGCTTTTACTACACCTTGGGGTACATTCATGTAGGTCAAAATTCCATTTGGTTTAATGAATGTAGGGGCCACCTTCCAAAGGGCCATAGATATAGCCTTCTCAGAAGACATAGGCTATTTTATAATCATTTACCTTGATGACATTACTGTTTTCTCTAAAACTGATGAAGAACACTTGATTCATTTAAGAAATTTTTTTGAGAAATGTAGGAAATATGTCTTATCTTTGAATCCCAAAAAGACACTCTTTGGTATCCAAGAAGGAAAAATTCTTGGCCACATAATTTCTGAAGAGGGAATCAAAGTAGACCCTAAAAGGATTGATGGCATACTGAAAATCAGCCATCCTAGAAACCTCAAAGAATTACAATATTTCATTGGAAAGATAATTTTTTTGAGGAGATTCATCCCCAACCTTGCCGAGTTATTAAGAAATATCACAAACATGATAAAGAAAGAGATAGGTGTTAAATGGACAATACAAGCTAAACAGTCATTTGAACTAGTGAAACAAGCTCTTACTCAAACACCGGTTCTTATCAGTCTTGATTTCACCAAAGATTTCTACATCTTTTCTTTTGAATCCAAACATACAATAGCTACAGTATTGTTACAAAAGAATATCATGGGGCAAGAACAACCAATATACTTTTCTAGTAGGGCCTTAAGATATGCTCCACTCAAATATAACATCATGGAGAAACAAGCCTTAACCTTGGTAAAAGCATTGAAAGACTTTAGAGTCTACATTTTACATTCTCACATCATTGCTTTTGTCCCACATACTGTTGTCAAGGACATTCTAAGTCAAGACCCTGATGGTAAAATGGGAAAATGGATTGCTATTATTCTAGAATATGACTTAGAAATTAGGCCAACCAAACTAATCAAAGGGCAGGGATTAGCATAACTCATGGCTGAGTCAAACTTCCAAACTTTAGATATGAATATGGTTAATATTTTGGAAGAAACAAAAGAATTCACAGCTCCATTTATTGAAGAAACTTTTGTGAATTCACCTTGGTATGCTGATATCATATATGTGTTGCTTTACCCCTCCTTCTTTGTCTAAAACTAAAGCTATATTTTTAAAACAGAAGGCTTTAAATTATTGCATATTAGATGGGGTTTTATATTGGAAGAATGCTGTTGGAATATTGCTTAAATTTTTGCTTGAGATTGATGCAGGAAAAATCATGCATGAACTGCATGAGGGAGAATGTGGAGGACATCTTTACTGGAAGACTATAGCAAATAAAATCCTCAGATCTGGTTACTATTGGCCCACCCTTTTTGTAGATACTCAGAAGCTTGTCATGTCTTGCCATAAGTGTCAAATTTTTTATGGCAAGAGAAAAATCCTACCTTTACCCTTACATCCCATCAGTGTTGAGGCC
The DNA here is from genome assembly GCA_034641835.2 of Pinus albicaulis. Classification (NCBI taxonomy): domain Eukaryota; kingdom Viridiplantae; phylum Streptophyta; class Pinopsida; order Pinales; family Pinaceae; genus Pinus; species Pinus albicaulis. The sequence goes on from CM076570.1 coordinate 219,474,281, forward strand.
CCCTTTCAACAATGGGGCTTGGACTTCATTGGGGAAATTCACCCATCTTCTTTAGCCCAACATAAGTGGATCCTCACTGCCACTGATTATTTTACCAAATGGATAGAAGCCATAACTTATAGGAATGCTACTGACTTTGTTATTATCAAGTTCCTTGAAACCAACATACTATCTAGATTTGGTTGTCCTAGAAAAATTATCACAGACAATGTTATTGCCTTCAAGTCTAAAATAATGGCTGACTTCTACTATAAATATCATATCACATTGGGTCATTCTACTTCCTACTATCCCCAAGGAAATGGATTAGCTGAATCCTCCAACAAAAGCCTTGTCAATATTATCAAAAAACTGTTGGAGCAGAATCAGAAATAATGGCATAACACGCTTATTCATGCTTTATGGGCTATAGATTAACCACCAAAAAGTCAATAAATATGTCTTCATATCAACTGGTTTATGGCATGGATGAAATCTTCCCAACATCTCTAGGAGTTCCAGTCATGAAACTCCTTCAAGAAGTACAAACTGAAGAGAATGATATGCAGAGAAGGATAAATCAAACCATTCATTTACAGCAGTCCAGAGAGGAAGTGTACAAAATAAAACAAATAGTACAAGAAGGTATCAAGAAATTATTTGGTAAAAGGACTAAAGCAAATGATTTCCAAGTTGGAAATATAGTTCTAAAGTGGGATTCTAGAAGGGAAGAAAAGGGAAAACATGGTAAGTTTGAGAATCTATGGAAAGGGCCCTACATCATTCATTCCATTAGGGGTCATAATGCATTCTTTCTACAAAAGCTGAACGGAGAAGACATATTTGGAGGTCTTGTCAATGGCAGGATTCTCAAGCACTACTTCTGTCAAGAGTCCTAGCTTCAAAGTTTTTATTCATTGTACATAACCCATTTGGAAAGAAATCATGAAAAATACAAAAAAAAATTAAAATAAAAGAAAAAGAAAGAGGGCAGATTCAAAAGAGATACAACCCCATACCCAAAAAATAGAATTTTTGAAAGTAAGCAAGTCTAAATGCCACTACTATGAGAAGAAAATCTTACTCAGTCATACAGCCTAATCATGACTGAGTAAATTTCAATTTACTACCGATAAGTTAGTGAAGAAGATATGCCAAACTATCTAATCTTGGCTTATCAGTAGAATAGATTTAGATAGAAGAAAAAATGGTTCAAACATGCTCAAAATCTGAACCAAAGAATCAAAAGAAAGAAGAAGATGGCTCTAGACAGATCAAAATTTGAGCCAAAAAGAAAAGAAGGATATTCATTATTTTCAGATATCAAGCCTTCACAGTTTTGTTTTAAAAAAATTTCTGCAAAATAAAGGTCCATGTGCAGCTTGTATTCGATGCCATAGCCATCACAAAAAATCAAACAGTTTAATCCTGATTTGATTGTATTTTAAATTTATGTTTTAGAATATAGAAAATACAGATCTGTCAAAAAGTTTAATCTTGACAGATAGTATATTAGGTACATAATTTTTGAGTTCAACTGTCTAATTTGAACTCATGGAAGAAATAAGAGTAGCAATAGAGTAGCTTTTGCTTTCAAGAAAGAATAGAATGTTGATGTCAAAAGAGTTTGCCAGTTCAAATGCATTCAAGAGGAAGAAAAAATGCTAGGACAAGTAGGATTGGGTAGGTAGAAAGACTGTGTGAAAGGAATCATATACTGCAGATTGTAAAAAGTTGTCTTTTTCCAAAGAAAAATCAGCAAGTAAAAGGAGAAATCTGCCCAATGGATAAGGCACTGCTCTGCTGAAACTCAAAAGATTTATTTTCTGAGGTTCTGGACACCTTGAAAGGATAGCTGCCCCCCCCAAGTGGAGCCACTATTAGTCATCCATAATTTTGTTTTTATCCAAAGAAGACTAAGTTGAAAAACTTAGATTTCTAGAAAAAAAATTTGCAGAAATATTGAGACTTCTAGAAATATCATTGCCTTCATCATCCCAAATCTATCAATTTACTGAAAATCTTCACTCAAATTCTCCAAGTTATCCTGCCATCTAAAAAAGAAACTGTTTTCAAGATATATTCCCCATTTTTCACCTCCATTTCATTCCCTCATTCTACCATTCCTACCCCTATTTTTATCAGTCCATTTCCCTCTAAAAATAACCCACTTTCCCTTCATTAACTCTTCATTTCCTCCAAAAACCCCCTTAAACCATTATAAACACCCTTATGTGGTTTTAAAAACCTTTTTCTTATCTATCAGAAACCTCTAAGAAGGCCAAAAAACCTTCTTTTTAGCCTATACCTGCTCATATTTTGAAATAAGGCATTAGGTCCTTTTTCCAGTTTTAAGCCCCTGCCCCTTCTGCTCACATGACCAAAGGGCACGACCATTCGCTTTCCCAAGCTCCTCTCCTTCTAACCCCCGGTCCCATCCATTTCCCCACGGGACCTTTCCTCCGCCATTCATCTAAGCTCCCTTCTCCTATAAATTTCTTGCACCCTTACCTTCCCTCCGAATCAAATCTCAACCGTTGATCTATCCGATCTGACGGTGATCATTCCCTCCTCCCTTTGAACCATCCCCCGATCATCAAACTTATTCATTCACCCTGCCAATGGATCCTGACCATAGATCTCCCAGATTTGACGGCTCAGTTTAAACCTCACCTTTTAAATCTGCCCAGTAGCCTTTCACTACCCAACAAAATTGCTGACTCCGGCACTGGTCCCACCCAACCTCGCAACTTCCTCACCGCATTCATTCTCCGTCACTGATCTGGATCTCCCAGATCTGACGGCCCACATTCATTTTCATTCCTGTTTTTCCAAAAGGGTTTAACCATCCATTTCAACGCGAAAAGAATAGTTTTCCTAGGGACAGGTGTCATCCTTTGAGTGGAATCGCGTTCGATTCACTCAATACCATTTACTGCCTAAACCTCACGCGAATACCACCTTGGTATTCCCCAAAACTGCTTTACCGTTTCCGCGCCATTATTTAAATCTTGCCCAAGTTCCTTATGGTCTTTTATATGGAACCCCCTCCCTGCAATAACTCCTTCCTTTGCATCACTCCATAACTCATTCCCGAGCCTTTGTTAGCATTCAAATCCAAAAACACAGGTTTTATCTAATTGTTTTAGTTTTGTGCAGGTTTAATGGTGGCCTATAGTTTGCAGGCCCTTCCAAAGCAAATCCGAGTTGCACAGAGCCCAAGATGACGATCCTCGAGGAAAAAATGTGTGTAAGGGGAGATCAAAGGTTTTAATGTCATGGTTTGACCAGTGCCTCATGAGCACTAGTTAATTATTAAAATCCTCCAGCGCATCAATAGGAGACACCTGTGCAAGAAAAGAAGACAGTGGTTAAAGGCACAAACAAAAGATTAAAGACTAATCGAAGCATATTAAGGATAAAAACACAGTTGAAGACAAATGAATAAAGGTTTAAAGAAAATTAGATAAAGCTTTAAAGATAGCATGATGAATTACAAAGGCCAAGAGCAGAATTAAGCCTTAAACACAGTTTATTGATTAAATCAAGAAGACTTATGCCAAAAGCAACCTCGAATACATCATCCAGGAGCAGTTATTCACCCAAAAATATCTAACTACCACCTATGGCATGTTTTCTATCCATAAAGACAAAATGACAGTTATTACATAGATAGAAGATATTTTAAGTTGTCGAGCAGTTATTGTAAAAGATAGAAATAGGCTGCAAAGTCAAAATTTTCACCTATCTTTCCTTAGAAATTTAAGACAGAGTTATTAAAACAGAGGAGTAGTTGAACATCTTCCTACCTTATGCCTTGCATGGTTTTCAAGGCTAGGAATGCATTTAATCTGTAATTAATAACACTTGAACCCTAGATTATCTCCACCTCCTCATTTGCAGCATAAATACTGCAGTCGAACACATTGTATGGTGGGCATTTGGTGACTCTTTGAAGTAATACATAGTTTTTTTGAAGTTGAAAGAAAATTGATGTTCTGGAACTTGTGGATGTTCTAACCTGTTTGTTGATGGAGAAAGCTTTGTCATTGGATCCCTGATTTTGGCTGTTGGTGAAGTATTCTCAATCTGTCATTGTTATTTCCTGTTCCATTATGTTTCACCATTCTCTGTTGCAGTAGAGTAAAAAGTTTAAACTAAGAAATGTCTTTTGAAAGCACCTTAGTTCTATTTACTCTTCACTGTCTTTATGTTTTCTTCTGCTAAGATATTCTAGAGAATTCTTAATTGCTCTCTAGAACCCTTATGCTTGTTTAATTTTTAAATAGTTCAATACAGTTGGCCTCAAGAATGATTTATGGTTTTCCCTGCTTACTTTCTGCCACTTAAAAAATATTTCTGAAGTCTCCCTTCAAAGTACCATTGTCCAAAGTCTGCCAAAGAGGTTTTGTGTCGATCATACCCTTTGTACTTAAATAATTGTTTTGAAGGTCTTTATAGATGTAATCAAAGATGTCTAGGAGCTCCCTCTTCTATGAATACAGTTATTTGTGAATCTTGATTTTTTTCTTATCCTTGAAGGTGAAATCACTAGAAGTTAAATGAGTTTCTCGCCTTCTATATTTCATTAGAGAAGTTTGTATTGGAATTATTATTTGCTGAAGTGTGGTTTCTAGAATTTATGGCTAGCCCTGTCTATGAAATGCCTCTTCATGTTCAGATGATGTTTTAAGTCCCTTTGTTGAGAAGTACATATAATTAAGGATTCTTAATTGCCCTTAGTTCTACTTTTCATTCTAAACCTTTAATGTCCATTTCATTTCACCTGAAATACTTTGTAGATCCACTGGCTAAGTTAGATTTTCCCTTTGATACCCCTGATCCATTTACAAACTTGTTACAACTTCCACTTGACTCCATTTCCCAATGAATTAGATATTTCCCTTTTCTATCTATGCTGCCTAGATCATCATGCCCAACCAAACAATAAAACAAACTTATGCTTCATAACTAGCCTAAAATCAACCCTTCAAAGCAAACAAGCTCACATATTTGAAAACAATTGAGAGATCCCTCTTTGAGACTAGGAAGGCTAGGTCCTAGAGCTCTAAAGACTCGTTTTGTTGTTGCCTTGTTACTTGGTATGCCAATCTGCCAAATTACAAGATCACAACAGGCTTATAGAACAACATGGAGAAATACTACAGGCTTCTCACCATATGAATTGGTGTATGATAAGAATAATTTATTCCCCATAGAGTTCGAAATAAAGATATTAAGAACAAAATTACAGGTCAATTTGGATTCAAGCACATCGCAAAGACAAATATTGAACCAGCTCAATAAGTTGGAAGAGAAGCAACTGGCTGCCATTTAGCTGACAAAGATCATTCAGCAGCAAAGAGCTAGATGGCATGGAAAGTTCATTAGGAAGAAGAAATTTCAGAAAGGAGATTGGGCTCTCTTGTATGATTCAAGATTCAAGTATTTCAAAGGCAAGCTCTACACCAGATGGCTAGGTCCTTACGAAGTAGACATGGTCTTTGACAATGGGACTATACAATTGGTCACCATTGATAGTGCCAAGACACTGTTACTAGTTGATGGGCATTGTTTGAGGTTATATCATCAACCTGCTTCGAAGGAATATTTTGCTAAAATTATCGCGAACTATGATCTTTATGTTACAGCAGCAGGGAAATGTTCCCCTGTGCAGCTTGAAATTTGAAATTCCAATAAGTGCAGTAACTGAAAACCACCCTTGTGGCAGCTGTTACACCTGTTAAAAAAAAAAAAAAAAAAAATCTGATTGTGAAAACCTCTTTTCGGGGCGCAGTTAGACAATTTGTAATAGTTGAAAACCACTTCTGTGGTGGTTGTTACACCCAATTTTTTTCCCTTTTCCAAAACATCATCCTTTCTTCCCGATATATTTTACAATATGATGTTACTTATTTGTTTCTTTTCTGTATCTATTTTTCCTAATCATCATGTTTTCTGAAGAATAATACAAAGGTTGTCTTGGCTGTTACACATGTAACAACCGACAACCATGAACAGTGTTTCCTATTTCGTCGCATGCAGCAATAATTACAACAGTCAAGCGTGACCACCATGATCACTGAAAGTGGTTACGCCATCAATTCAAATCCCTCCTCCACATCATTTTAGGTACGTAATTAAAAAAGGTAACGAAATCATTTAATAGTTTGGTGATTAATGGAAAGTGAGGATATTCCCATGATAGCCATGGGTGACCATCACCATTAAAGTAGGGGGGGATAAAATCTCGTAATCATTGCAAGAAATCCATAGTATTGAAACAGTTATTAACCCCACATGCATTGAATTAAATAGCATGATAGTCAATTATGGCCAAGTCCGGCCGGAAAAGGAATTTTCACTTAAAGCCCGTTACCTTCCATAATTAGAAATTTATGTAGGAACGTGAAAAGCACGATTTGGTAATTCGCAAATCCTATCACCTCCCATCACCTCCCTTAGCTTAATTCTTGCATCCTCGTCTGAAACTCTTCATCTGAGATAAGCAGAGCAAGATGCTTAGAGTAGTGCAACGATATTACAATCGGTTGAGCTTAAGAAGTGATTCAGAATAACAACAAGATGGGAGGAGCAACAATAATACATGAGCCAAAATCCATGAAATATTTTCAAAACTGTCCGGAATCTTATCAGGTGTTTAGGGACGTCGAGTGGATTTAATATTTTCAAAAATTGGATGACTCGAACGAGGCTATTGAAATCGAATTCGCTTACAATTTGAATAACCACCAGACCCGAGTGAGGGGCCCACAAATTGAAGTGACAGAAGAAGTGATTGCTTGAGTGACCACATTTCCAGTAGAAGGATGGAGATGGTTCAACAGGAAAATCAATGACCCTTCTTTGAAGGAAGATTCTCTTGAAGGAGAGGAAAGGATGGAAAAGGAGGGAATAGGAATTGACAGGTTATCACTCCCCCCAGTCATGGGAATATGTTTCCATGGGTTTAATCAACTAAATTATTTGTGAGGGGAGATCCACAAGCATCTTCAATTACCACTTCCCTCTACTTAATCATCTTTGGCACCAACAGAAGATCAACCTCCCATTTTTCCTATTGGGAAACATTAAGCATATGGAAGCTACGGTGAAGACAACATCACATCTTGAACTATGTGTGGTCAATCATGGACTTATTAAATTTATCATGTTGGATGCCCTAAGATAGCAGGTAAGGAACGAGGAAGAATTTAAATGAAAAAGGCCTAGGACAAGCCGGAGAAAACAGGTCGCGGCTTTGGAAGGAAGTCATGTAGAGGCTGAAGTCCAGACTCGGCCCATCAGGGTCAGAATTGGAAAAGAACCCATTGACGAGCCAATTGGGGGCTGACGACCAAAGCACAGGGTGAGATTTAACTTTCCAACAGAACAATTTCCCACAACTGAAAAGAAGAAAGAGAACCCTTCTTATCAGGTAAGGACAAAAATCATGTTCTAATTTTAGAACTTGAAAATTTAAGGTAGGAAAATGAATATTTGAAACAAATATTATCTGAGGGGAAGGAAATATTAGTATCCGTATGCACAACATGTTCTCAAGAAATAATAAAAGTAGGGTATAAGGTGTGTGGGGAAAACACCAGCCTAATGGAAATAGAAACAGAACTTCTGGAGGCTGTTACACAAGAACCTGCTAAGGATACTACTGTTACTCAAGAACCAGTGGTTAAAGTAGAGCCTCATGTAGTGATTAACCTAGAGGCCGATACACAAGAACCTATGGAGGCCACTGTTGTTACAGAAGAAACAACAATGGACATAGAGGCTACTCTAGGCAAAAATGAAGGGGTTGATACATAAGAACCCGCCAATGAAGTTGCTATTACACAAGAACCAACAGTAGAGGTGGAACAGACCCATCCAACAGAGGCTATTACACCCATTATTGATGTTTATGTTGAATGCAGAGGAACGACGAGTCCCATCACATGATGGAGTTCAGAGAAATTTTTGTTGATTTCTGAATTGTAATGGTGGAAACATGAAGAAATATCCCTTCAAGTGGGGGTGATATCGTTGAACGAACATCAGAAAGAGATAAGTTATTTACAGGAAAAATGGATGAAAGAAGAGCTGAAGAAAGGTTGGGAAGAGTATAAGAGGAAGGAAGCCGTAAAGAAGGAGGAACAACTGCTACTGTTCTAGCAGTAGGTTTAGGATTTGACTGTGGATAAGAAAAAAATCCGTGAGCTTGCCCTCAATTTGTTGGGGTGCATGAGAAATTCCCCATATTACCCCATTTTACTATAGGAACACTATTACCTATTTAAGTTAAAATACGTCATGGATAACACGCCCTATCTGTGTTCTTCCACTCGCACATTTTTAGATTTCTTTCATGCTTTTGATTTTGATGAACAAATCCTGTTGTGTGAGTTATTTTTTCATAATATCATTTGTTAGCACGTAAGTATGCAAATGGTGGTGACTATATTCTCCTACATGGGGTATTTTCAGTTACAAGCCTTTGTGTCATTTATGAGGAATAATATTGAGTGGAATTTGTCCACCAAATATATGCATGTCAATGAAGAGAAGACAACATTATGGATCCGGGTAGAACCATGACGAGCCGCTAAATTAAGGCAGGAATTTAGAAGGATTCTGAGTACTCCCAGGATAAGGGAACGTGCTACCACTTACAAAAGGAGGATTGTGAACTTTTCCCTTAATCAGTTTTCATTAATGAAGAGTCAAGCCCTGACTGCGTGTCTGAAGCGTATAGAAGCCAACAATGTTGAGCCATTGGAAGGGGACCTGTTTGCATTTCAGAGCTTTGTAGTAGCTATTACACATGTACCAGCATATGCACAGATAATACGGACCCTTGGTGCTTCCTGGCTTGGTTTAAGATTCAAGTTCCCTTTGATCTGGCTGCCAATAGAGGATTACCAAATTCAAGATGAATTGAGAAAGTATGAAACAGAGTCTTGGGTACGATAACCGATGGTTACTCAAGGGTACAGGTCTGCAGATGAAGACACAAATGACACTTATGACCTCACTGACCTGCACCAGAGATATTCTCATGGGAGATGAGATTTTGCATGAGGACATGCAAGTGATTCAGCTGGGGGGAGATGTTGGGTGCCAGTTTTGTACTTATTTTCTACATCAGTTTCCCCCATTGTTACCTTGTGACTACAACCATTGGTACTATATTTTCCTCTTTTCCTATATTTCTATCTTAAACAATGTTATTTCACCTTATTTTCATTATATTGTTGTTTCATCGACTATTATGATGTATCGTGTCTTTTTTTATGACTAACTGGGGATGAATGTTTGGAGAAGTTATCTGGTCTTTTGTTTTCCTTCCATATGTTATTTTTAGCACAAAAATATCTAGAGCATGAGGCGTACATAATTAGTTGAAGGTGCGTCGTTACAGTGAGCTATTACACCACGACGCTGTTACATCATAGTGCTATTACAGAATCGCTAGATAAACTACTGTTACAGCTGTACTGCTGACTGGATATCATCAACTTCTGGATTCTGACCTGTCCTATATTGTTGTTATGCTACAACTATGATTTTCCACAACAACTGTAGAAGTCATTACGTATTGTATTTTAGGATGACAACTTTTAGGCGGTTTTGATTGTAATCTATATTCTTCCAGTCATAATTTTTATTAAGAAGTGGTTGTAACTATATGTATCTTATTTTGATCAGCATGAGAATCATAAGATTCTCATGATTGATCCATCCCTCATTTTTCTGAACATGTAACCACTATATAATTCTCGATCCTTGAGTTCAAAAGGTTAGCGGAGAACAATATTACTTTTGGCTCTGTAATTTTGGTCACATTAATACAAAGTTATCACGTTTCTATTGTTACATGAGGAAGGGCCCTCCTCTTTAGCAGGGATTACAATGGTTAAGTTAGCTGTACATATTTCTTATTTTATTTATGTATTGGTGGAAGTACTTTTGTTGTTGTTATTTCTGTGAGTAGATCTACTTCAATTTCAATATTATTATGATGTTACACATATGTGATTAGATATAACAACTGGTGTAATTGTGTGTGGCATGATAGGTACAGTTAATTGAGGCTTGATTAAATTCGTGTATATCGTTTTCATTTCTACACGAGTGGTTTGTTTCAGCATTTGATTCGGCAACGATTTCCCTTTATTTTGATTTTCTTCTGGTTTGATGTATCGACATAGACATTGCAACTATCATTGGAATAAAGGACGTCCCTAGATTGATAATTTATGTGTACCGTCTTAGTCATTTTAAAGTGATTAATACAGTCCAACAACTACGAGCTCTAAGGTATTATTGGTTCCTAGATCAAGCTCTTAGATAATGAGCTAAATTCAACATGAGAAGACCCGTCGAAGGAGGGCATTGATGTATCCCCCATCAATTGACACATAATAGAATGAGAGATGATGTGAATGGATGAAGTCATTGAATGATGAAGTACAATTTACATAAGGATGGATGACATGAAAATGTCAATAAGGATCGTGGGTGGTTGATACAGGGTAAGACTTCCCTTGAACACATAACAAGATGACACAAAAGTGCCTTGGAAGCATGAATAACAAGAACCACATGACATATTACAACAAAAAATTAGGCATTAAATCACACTCCATAGTGATTGGAAGGGTAAACAACCAAAGGAGTATAAAAAATCATATGTATGGTATGAATCCTAGGCAAGTTAAAACCCGGTTGTGAGATAATGACTCAAACAAGTGCCATGTTCAAGGGTGATGCAACTTACGCTTCCATTTCGGTGACTAATAAATATAAATGATTCCCTTCCTATTTTCTCTTTTTAGTATCCTTCATGGTTTAATGAGAAGGAAAGAGAATACAATTAAGATCAATAGTTCCTTTTTCGTAAGGTTTATAGCGAGCTTAAGTACACTTGTGACCTTCTCATAGTTTAATGAGCTTAATAATGGAAAAGGTATTTCTCACCAAATTTCAATTTAATTACCGAGCAAGAAAAGATAAAAATAAATAGAAATTTTCATATAGTTTTACGAGAATGAAAATATGAGCAAAAGAAGCTTAGTATTTTCATAGGTTTAACAAGTCATGAAAAGAAGACCAAAACATACTTGATGTTTTCATATATATTTAATGAGCATGAAAATATAGAAAAATGAGCTCAGGGTTTTCATTATTTAATGAGCATGAAAACAAAGACAAAATTAAGCTTGTCCTAAAGGAATGAGTAGTATAAAGGGTATCAACTAGTTCCAAGCTGGTTGAACCACTCAAAACATAAGGAGGTAGAGAGGCTAAAAAATAAGACCACTCATCATAGTGGATTCTACAGGAAGGGGTAAAACACTAGGTGAAATATAATGGTGGACCAAGCAAAGGATGACAATTGTGGTCCCAGTTTGGGTTGTTGTAGGTATGTAGAAGGTCGAGGAGCATTGGGAAGGATATCATATAATGTGCTCGATTGAATGTAAATAGGATCAAGATGCTGAGCACCTAATATGGCGTGCTCCTTCTTAACTTCCCTAATCATAGCAAGATCCCTGGTAATTTGTGGGTGAAGGGATCATGTGAACCAGTCTCTAAGGACATCATCAAGAAGCCTAGTTCGTACTAACCTCTTGCATCTATGTCATTCATAAAAATGATCAGAAATATGAGTGGCATGATCTTGTTTAAAATTTTACTAAATTTTAGTCCCAGGATCCTTCCTAGTTGGTAAATGAAAGTGGTTCAATAAAGTACGATCCAAGGAAGAAAAGTCACTATAGGATGCCTGGTCGAGTTTTATATACCATTTGGTGGCATCCCTTGTTAAGGTTCATTGAAAGAGTCCCAATGAAATAATTAAATAAACACCATAAATGAAAGGTGGTGATGTGTGTAAAATAATTCTCCCAAGGTTTCCCTTCAAACTTAGTAATATCAGAAGGTAAGTTGGCTGGCATTGGTGGTCACCTAGGATCATGACAAATGGGGTCACTGGTTAGCTTATCCAAGTATGGTAAATCAAGAGGTATTATAAAAGGAATTTTAAATTGACCAATGAATCATAAGGGCCATAACCCTAACAAAAAATCTAAGGTCCCCCCATACCGTAGTTAAATGTAGAAGGAATTGGACCAATTTTATAGTTTATATGAGTATACTGATATCATGGGACAACATATGAGGTGTAAGGATTATACCCCCTACGATAGCTTCTCCCAGAGAAAAAATAACTCATATAGGCTTGTTTACCAATAGGATTGTACCCAACACTAGAGAAAATTCCTCCATGTGTAGAAACACCATTGTAAAGATGAGAGCTCATATGCATAATGGTAATAGTGGGGATAGTGCCCCTAGGTATAATATCCCCCCAAAATGAAAATGAACCTACAGAGTGTAGGTGTCCCTCCAAACATAGAACTAGACCAAGGTTGATAATTACTTCCAAAAATAAAGTTTCCCCAGCTTGACTTGAAGCAATGAACGATCCTTGCATCATGTTCCTAGAAGTAAAAATGCCCATGCTAAATGTAGGAATTGTAGGTTGAAATGAGCTAGTCCCATGGTTTGAATAGATATTTTCCCCACTCTAAACACGAATCCAAAGGAAGGCATAAACATAAAAATAGGTGGAAAATGTGACAAGGTTAGAAATGTAATTAGTGGAATTCCCCAAGAAGATGTGAGAGATGTGGAAGGAGGTATAGATATCGCCACATTAAGTGGTGGTAAAGATGACATGGTAGCAAATACTGTCAATGTAGAAGCTAAAGTGGGACCTCTATCCTTGTTATGTCCTTCGTTTTTGGAAGGGATAACTATTGTGAAGGACATTTTGGATGAAGTTGCTAGAAGCAGAGCACCAAAAAAATTAAAATGGTAGCGGATGTATTTTGGAACTCACGCACGATGAAGAACTAGGGACCAATGTTGATATAGTCAAAGAAGAGCTAACGTATTGGCCCTAGGTATTGGAAAACCAGGATCAAGTCAGCGAGGTATCAGACCAAGCAAGTGCAACTATAAAAGAAGACACGAGACAATGAGAAATGAGTTTTAGATAGTGCTGCAAGGTTCAGATTGAACCAAGAGATCAGATATAGATGAATTTTTTGAGTTCTGTAGCTTCTAGATGTAGAATGAAACTATTTTTTATGTGCTCTCTTTGTATTTTGATTCCACGCACAAGTCTGTGAATTCTGCGAGATTTAATGCTCCTGTTATGATGTAATAGACTGCCACTACTATTAATATATGGAAGTTGGGAATTTTGTCAATTGTTTGTGTGTTCATGCACCATTTTAAATTTTTTCTGGATGCATATAATTTTTGAATAAGCATACTAAGTTTAATGGTTGAGAATTATTGTGATAATGATTGTGCAAATATTAAACTAAGCATATCTAAGCCCCCTGTATTCTTTCATGGTTCTGTCTCACCTCGGATGAGACTTTCCTTTGTTTTGAAGGGGTAAAAATATTGACGAAGTGACAGACTACGAGGGATCTTTTTTGGCACCCTTGGTCGAACCTTGGGTAAAACTTAAATCAAATTTTCTCGCCAATAAGTGGTTCCATTGCCGGGACCTTGAGTTTTATCAAAGGGGGATTAGATCATGCAGCCATGGTATATCCATCAAAATCTCAAAAAATGGCAGCATGATGAGGTGGATTGATTTATATTGTAGTAGACACAAATGAGGAAAAATAATCTAGATTGGGTCAGAGAAGAAATATTATATGTGGAACTTTCTTGCGATCAATATTAAATATTTTGGTTTGAGTTTCCTGAGAAGCTAGAGAATTGGCTGACCCGATTTCATCCTAGACCAGGGATTCAAAAAAAACTGAGATTATGTAGGGATTGGACTACGATAGATATAGCCAATCTTCATCGGTTGGATACATACTTGACAAGAACCATCGATATGCTGAGGGAAATTCCAATCTGGATTAAGGTATTGTTAGTAGAAGACCATCTATTGGAGTTTCAACCAGGTCAAATGACACCTTAAACTAATTGTAATGGGGGAATGGATTGGGGGGGAGGAATGTTATGTTGATGTGGGAGGATGAAGGGATTCCTATAATTAATCAAGAAGAGTTGCGACAAGCGAGATATTTCAAAGTTTGTGGAGGGAAAGAATTGGTGAAGAGTGTCTTGAGAATAAGTTGCAAGAGCTTAGGGCTAGAATAAGATAATTACAGTGCATAGGCGGCACTATAAGGAGTTTGAAAAAGCACATGAGGGAAATGGAGACTCCAGAGTTGCAGAGAGGGAGTGTAGGTGAAAGTTATTTCTCTATCACAATGGGAGAGGCAAACAGAAGTCGAAGTGGAACTATAATGGAGGGTTTAGAAGTGGTTACTCTAATGCATGAGGAAGGAGAAGGATTTCAGACACCTGAGACAGATGGCCAGTTAACTAGAATATCAGAAAAGGATACACTAGTGGATGATGATCTACACTTTGTGATGAGGATAATTTTCTTTGAATATGTTTTGACACCAGAACATAGCACCTCGCAACACAACAAAATACATAGTTCTTCTCTCCCTGACCTTCCCCTGGTGCTATATCAAAGTTGAAATTTTATCTTTTTAAAGGTGCACAAATTTCAAAAAGATCCGTCATCGCCTCAAGGTACAAGTAGTTCTATTAGTGTTAGTCAACCGAGTTCAGTTAGATATTCTCAGCCTGGTTCGAGAGGGTTTGCACGTGTCTCTACAATTCAACCAACTATGGCTGGAGTCACAATTGGGTCTCTTACTAGATACCCTGAGTTTGTAGGTAGGGGGGTGAAGTTGTTGAGAAACACTGGTATTTATGTGAATTTGTTTGGTGACCCCGCTAGATATCTAATGCTACCAAGGTCATTGAGTTTCAGACCACCTCGAGTGACAGAGCATTGAGATGGTTCATAAAATGGATTGATGCCAATCTGAATCTTGGTATGGATTTGGTTAAGCAATAATTTATTCAAAAATTTAAACTACTGCAATCAAATCAACAGGAGTTCGCAGAACTATTGGACATTAACCAAAGAGAGGGGGAATCAGCATGGCAGTGCTTGCATCGATTCAAGGATGATATGAGTAAACTATCCTAGCCTATTGATCCTCACCACTAGAGAGATTATTTTAACAAAGCATTATTTCCAATGACCATGATTCCTCTCTCTCAACAAAAAATTAGTACAATTCAAGATGCCTTGGAGCAAGAAATGAAAATAGAGGCTATGGAGAGTTATCCACTAGAGTACAGAATGGGGGGACCTTTAACAAATCCTCCTATTATGGGTCTCCAAAATCAAATTGCTCAATTGAAAGAAAGGTTAAAGGATATGGCACCTGCACGTCCAATAAGAACACATGTATGGTGTACCACTGCTAGGTCGAAGGAAAACATGTTATGGAGATCTGGCGATTGAGAGGGCCAAGAGCGTGTAGTGCACCTATTGGACCTCCACCACCACAACTTGTAGGAGTTGTGAAAGTCTCATTTGCCTTGCCCGATCAGGGACATAATCAGTTCCATTCATTTCCTAGTCCGCCAGGTATGAATGCAACCAATTACTGTGAAATATGCATAAATTTTGGCCATCAACCTGGTCTGTGTCCTATCTTATAGAAGTATTCAATTTTTTTGAATAACTTGTTTTGCGAATTCTTTGGGTCCCAGAATAACCATACATATCAATTCCAATATCTGGATGCACTAGTGGAACACCTTGATCGTACTGCTTTTTGGGTGAATGAGACTCCTCGAGGGCGAGGAGGTGGAGCTCCAAGGGGAGTGTTATCACTCCCCCCATTTCCCAAGGTTGAGAATGGAGACTGAAGGAGGTAACCTCAAACTAATATTTAGGTTTGGTAACTAGCCATACCAGACCAGAAAGGGCTCTCTCAATGTGACTTTTAGAGTCAATGAGATGACCGGAGATGTAATGATCTTAGGGTAGATATAAGCTCAGTGAATTAGGGTTTTGTTTTGATTTTTTGTTGGATAGGAATGACAATCAAGGAACTAAGTCTAGGTTTTAGGTCCGATTTCAAAGTTTCAGTTGCAGAGATGAAGATGATGCCAGGTAGGTATACTTAAGAAAATAATTTAATTTGTCATTGTGTGTAGAGTTTTAAAAGAGAGAGAGAGAGTCAGGATGAACACGTTACATCAATTCATTCATCAGAAGAGGAAAAATGCATTCTTGAAAATCTTATAAAACATAGCATGAAAAGTAAGATTTTTGTTCATAGATTCATAAGATCCTCATATAGAAGCACACATGTGATGGAAAGAAAACACAAACATTCAACTTGATGATGTTACTGATAAAAAAAAAAATGCTAATAAGCATACCACTGGAGTCCAAAAACTATAACTGCAACATGTCTTTGATTTCACTAATTTCTTTTTGTAAAAAAGCTCCACATTGCAAATAACAACTATCCAACCTCTAAAATGACTTGATTTGGAGTACATATAGAAAATAGAAGTGGTTCCACCTCATTGGTTCGAAATATTGTCCAAAATACATCATAAATGCACCTAATGAGTCATTACCTATAATTTAGGGAAGTTAGACACAATCCCCTAAAATTTAACTAATAACTAGGAGTGTATGTCTCTTTGATTAATTACATTATTCCTCAACAATGATAGGCAAAAAAAAAAAATTATTATCTAAAAGAAAAATCATAGGAAAACTGCAACATCAAAATTTGAACCATTATTTCTTGACAACTTTCCAAAAGGAATCCAAGACAAAACTGTCACGCCAGTTAACATAAGCATCCCGCTTCGCAACACAAGTGTCGCGCCACTTTGAGGGTGATTTTGGATGACTTTAAGGCCCCTTCCTGCAAATTTTAAGGATGGGATAGGTAGCCCTATGTGACCTCTATCCATCCCAACCTTGAAACTGAGAAAATACTTCTTTTAAGGCCTTCAAAAATCCATTTTCCCAACCTTAATCCAGAAGCGTCGTGCACATGCAAAAACAGTGGCACAAACATGAAAAAGAGGCTATTTTTTGGGGGTTTTCTCCAAAAATGGGGGGTATTATGCCAACATGAGACCATATTTGTAAATTATAAGGAAATATCTATCCATACATATAATAAATTCCTAATTTGGAGGCTCTGAGGAAAAGCGTCGCGCTGTTGCACGACTTTTCTGCAAAGGTAAATTTTACAAAAATTGGAAAAAATCACAAAAAATACCCAAAATGTCCAAAAATTGCTGAATTTTGGTCCATGACATCCTTGGATGATAAAATAAACATATAGGGATACCTCAGTTAGAAAATCCAAGTTATCTTTCTCCTTTAGCTTAATTAGGGTTTCTTTAAGCTTTTTCCTCAAATTCTTCACCCCGACTTTGACGATTTGGTTCCTAGTGAAATAATGTCTCGCCATATGCCTCTCGAGGTTATTATCCCTTTTTGTCTTTTTCAAAAGCTTATCAAGATGAAAATTTACTCTATCAAGCCATAGCTCTTTGTCTTGCTCAATTTCAACAACGATCAACTCAGCAAAGGTTAGCTGACCTAATGGAGGAGATGGCTCTCTTTCTTGTTCTTTTTTCCTGGTTAAACCTCTTGTTATTGGCCTCCTAGGCTTTGTTTCAGCCTCTATGTATTCCAACTAATAAAAATATACCTCTTCCTTGCCCTTACCTTTGTCTTTCTCAATATTTTCCTTTGGTTTTATTTGGAGCAGTTGTTTCACCTTCAATTGAATATTTTCTTGGCGTAGGAAGGTAATCAAGAAATTTTCCTTTGAGAGGTTGTCCTTAAGATTTGCTATCTCTGCATCCTTTTCCCTTTTTATATCCTCAACTGATTCCTTTCACCTTCTATGCCATTTCAACCTCCATGGGCGCTTTTTCCTCATTCTAGTGCAATGGTGACTCATCCTTATGCATAGGTGGCTCACTCTCATGAATAGGTGGTTGCTCCATGGTTTCTCTTTGCTTAACTGTAGTTTCAGGAGCAAGTACACCTTTAGTGGTATTAGGAGCAAAAACCATTCTCTTACCCTTCTCATAGGTTTGTGTGATTTAAACCCTAGGCACCTTTGGAACCTCTGGTTGTCTACTTGAAGAACCAACCTCCTTTGGATGTGCTGATGATGATGGTATGTTCTGAATAATGGGTGCACTAGTGGTAGGAACAAATGCAACAATCTTCATGAAATTTTCCTAAGACATATTGATTGCTGAGAGATGATGCAAGACAATAATCTTGACCAAACCATGGTGGAAAAAACTAGGGTGATGATCTTTTCCTTTACTCTGTACCTTTTTAGTCATTTTGACCAAACTCCTGAATAGATAATTAGGAAAATTGAGTGGTTTAGTGGCAGTGAAGTGCATCAATAGCCTTATATGGTACTGTTACAATATTGAGAATCTCCCTTCACATGTAAAATACTTCATAATTATCTTCATCAATGTAGAAATAATACAAACATATCTATATCAATGGATTCAATCCGATCTAACAATGTACTAAAGCTAGATACTGAATCGCTTCTACAAATTAATTGCAGAAATTAAACACAATTTCCAATCACAACAAGTAAAGAAAGAAGAAAACCAAACCACAACAAAGATAATTTCCCGAGGAAAGCTTACTGCTCAAAACCCCTCTATCATATATTGTATATTCCACAAGGAATCATGAAACAATTACAATGCACTCTTCTCACAAGATTCTCCTGCACTTTGCCTATCGTCTCACACTGATCCAAACAGATTCGGGCCAACACTTAGCCAATTATCAACCTATCTTCAACCTGCCTTGCTCACACAATTCCTGATGAACAAAATCCCTATTATTTAGGAATTTCATCCTTCCTCAACTACGCTGAGTATCATGGGCATCCTGTGGTGTTTAACTGCATCTGGGCAGCCTGCTAACATCACAACTGATAGTTAAATTCCCTTTAACCTTTGTCTTAAATGGGTCTTCACTAGAACTGACATGCATGCAACTATTAATAGTAAATCATCAATCATGCATGGAAGATCACTGATTGTGAATTAAATATGATTTAATTCACTCGATCTCTCCCTAGTGAAACAAATAGTTACAACTAGTTCAACTGAATTTAACTCACTTAACTGAGTTAACTGATTACTCATGCATTAAAATCACTCACTTAACTGCAACCTAAACTCTAAAACACATAGAATGAATCTGCATGCCTCACCAACTACCCTCAACTCGAATTCCATAAGCTAACTGATTTTATCACACTCAGTTAACTATTACAAGTGATTATGAGATAATATTACATTTTATTGTCCAATTTAATTAAGGGATAATTAAATTTGACACATATCCAATTTATTAAATAATTTGAATTTCACGCTAATGTAATGCTAGGACCCATCACTACATGACCTGTGGTCCCACAATAGTGTAGGTTCTGTCATGTTGTTTCTGGATGCCAATTTCACTGTTTTTGTTGCAAACTTCAACACTCCCTCTCAACAAGAAAGGAATGTCCTTGCATGCACACATGCACCTCTTTCATGTGACATGCAACTCTTTCATGCGACATGCAACTCTTTCATGAGAAAATTCTCTAGTGTTTCTCACACATGCAACTCTTACATGCAACACTTCTCTAGTGTTTCTCGTACATGCAAATTTTGCATGCAACACTTTCGAAACTGAATTTCCCCCAAACAACTAAATCAGTATAATTCATCTATCATCAAAGTCTTCTGATTGCTGGTACCTACTACACATTTCTACTGGACTCTTTGCGCTGTTGACATCTGCATCCATGCACTCTGCACTGCTGCCAACTCTGATCTACACTCCAATATCTGAAACCTGTCACTCTAATTTTTGTCTTCCTGACATCTGACTGCATCAATATAACTGATCTTGCTACTACTGTACTATGGGATCTTCATATCCAGGTTCAATCCATGAGACGCACCATCTCAATGAACCCTTCCCAAATTTATTCTTGGGATTAATTTTTCACATCGCCCCACCTCACACCTAGAGGTATAGCTACATGTACTCTCTTTTCCCATCTGGCTCAAAATTTCTCTTCTTGAGTGGTTTCTGCCACTCCATGATCCTCCGCATGTGGCTGCTCCACATATTGAGGTTCATTATTTGGAACCAAGAGTTCCTCATATGCATTAAAATACAACTCCCTCTCAAGGGAAAATCACATGGCTTTCTCATACTTCCCCATGGTACATCCCTTGCATGTGTCTATCTACACAAGAGTAACCTTTGGAAGCTCCGTAGAAATCTGTTGCATGACCTTCAAGGCTTCATGGTGTAGATGTCCCAATCTCTTGTGCCATAACTCACCCTCATCTCGACTCACCACTTTTTCTACCTTACCCATCAATGTTGCACAGCCATCTACATCAATTTTATAGAGATTCTTCACACGAATCCAAATATTCTTGGATTGTCATGTTAATTTGCGTCGAAGGAAATCTTTTCCTTCACTGAAAAAAACATCATAGCCTCTATCCTCCAACATGCGACTGAAAATAAATTTTTCTTCAAGCCTGGTACATGCATTACATCTTTTAATAAAAATAGTTTATCTAACTATCTTTGGAAGGTAACTATACCAATCCCGATAGCGCTATACCTTTTGTCATCACCCATTTCAATATGCATATGGAGGTCCTTCTCCTCCAAGCTACTGAAAATTTCTTTGTCTCCCGTCATGTGGAAAGATGCACCAATATCCAAGTACCACCCTGATCCCATCACACTTGACACCATGCATGTAATGAGTGAGAAGTCAAGCTCAAATTGCGAGGCCAAAGCCTCACCAATTGCAGATCACTAAGCCTTCTTATTCTTCTTCTTTTGTGGACAATTAGTGGGATAATGTCCATGCTCGTGATAGTGAAAACATTTCACTCTGGACATGTCACGCTCCTTGCATTCTTCATCAGTCTCAGATTTGGAATATGATTTCTTTCCCTTCCCCTTCTTCACCTTAGCATCCAAAGAAAAATATTCTTCATCTTCATTCTTATATGAAGATCCGTCTCTGGCATTCCGCATGAATTCTTCTTGCATCAAATCCGACCAAATTTGTTCCCAATATGGTAGCTTCTTCCTCCCATTGACAGAGTCCTGATAATTATGCCAACTCTTGGGAAGGCCTACAATAGCTAGGCTCACCAAGTCATCTTCCGCGATAGTAATTCTGACACTCCCAAGATCATCTCGACATTGGACAAACTTGGTTAAATATTTCGGAATAGTGTCGCCTTTCTCCATTTTGATTTTCCTGAGCATGTCCTTTAGTGCCAATTATCTATGATCACTGCTGATCTGAAACAAATCTGTCAAATATTTCCACATTGCATATGGAGTCACTTTTCCATGGATACCTGAGATAATTTGGTCTCGTAATCCCTCCAGTAAGATCCTCCTTGCCCTTGCAACCTTATTTTTCCAAGCATCAATATTTGCGGCATCTGCTGCAGCAGGTTTGGGAATGTCATTATCAATGAATTCTTTCAACCCATTATCCTCCAGTACTGCCTCCATCCTGTCTTTCCATGAAATACAATTGGAAATTTGCTCGAGTTCATTCTCCAATATCAAGCCATTGAAAGCCATCTCGATCCTAATTTGCTTGTCGCACCAAGAATACTTTTGCAAATTCGAATTCTATTCAGTCACAAACTCAACTTCTCCTCCACTATAGTGATTTCTTGTGCTCTGATAACATGTAGAAATTATACAAACATATGTATATCAATGGATTCAATCCGATCTAACAATGTACTAAAGCTAGATACTGAATCACTTCTACAAATAAATTGGGGAAATTAAACACAATCGCCAATAACAACAAGTAAAGAAAGAAGAAAATCAAACCACAACATAGATAATTTCTCGGGAAAAGCTTGTTACTCAAAACCCCTCTATCATATATTGTATATTCCATAAGGAATCATGAAACAGTTACAATGCACTCTTCTCACAAGAGTATCCTGCACTCTGCTTATCGTCTCACATGATCCAGACAAAATCGAGCCAACACTTAGCCAATTCTCAGCCTGTATTCAGCCTACCTTTCTCATGCAATTCTTGATGAATGCAATCCCTATTCATTAGGAATTTCAGCCTTCCTCAAATACACTGAGTATCATGGGCATCCTGTGGTGTTTTAACTGCATCTCGACAACTTGCTAATATCACAACTGATAGTTAACTTCCCTTTAACATTTGTCTCAACTGGGTCTCCACTAGAACTTACATGCATGTAACTATTAATAGTAAATCATCAGTTTCATGGAAAATCACTGATTGTGAATTAAATATGATTTAATTCACTCGATCTCTCCCTAGTGCAACAAATAGTTACAACTAGTTCAACTGAATTTAACTCACTTAACTGATTTAACTAATTACTCATGCATTAAACCCATGCACTTAATTTCAACTTGAACTCTAAAACACATAGAATCACTCTGCATGCCTCACCAACTACCCTCAACTCGAATTCCATGAGCTAACTGAGTTTATCACACTCAATTAACTATTACAAGTGATTATGAGATAAGATTACATTTTATTGTCCAATTTAATTAAGGGATAATTAAATTTGACACATATCCAATTTATTATATAAATTGAATTTCACACTAATGTATCGTTAGGACCCATCACAACACAACTTGTGGTACCACACTAGTGTAGGTGTTGTCATGTTGTTTCTGGATGCCAATTTCACTGTTTCTTGTTGCAAACTTCAAAAATCAAAGGGGTATACTTATAAATTAAATGCGTGAAAGGAAATATGTGCTCAGGAGCATCTTTGCAGTGAGGTTTTAAGAATATTTTGTAGTTCTCAATGTCCAAGTCCATCCCTTTGAACCAGATTTATCCATGGTTTGGGATACCTGTTGCTGAGGCGATAACATTCAATGATATGGTGAATTCAATACCCGCTATGAAAACATTATCTCTCCTAATGTTGGTGGAAAGAAGGCTTGTCAATTGAGCATGAAACCCTACCTCTTGGATTCCCTCACAAAACCTCAAACAACCACGATTTTCAAAAGACCTCTTGGCATAAGGAGAAGCATTGATCTCATACAAGTTGGATGGCTCAAAAATAGAATTATGACCTCCCTTATGGATCCCCTCTCACCCTCCATGATGTTTTTCAACAAGGAAAAACCTAGCTTGATGTAATGGATAGGGAAGGTGGAAAATTAGGAAAATAGGGAATAGTGGTAGAGTGGTTTTAGGGACAAAAGTGAAGTATAAGGAAGTTAGAGAAAAATCCCTAAAAATTTGGGGAGGTAGGGTGATGATTTTTCTACAAGATTCAAGTAGAATTTTTTGAAATGGGCACATGAATGGATCCCAAAAGGTCAAAACACTGAGTTTTCCTAGTTTTCTTGCAAAAACATAGTGAAAGCTAGAGTTTGAATGAAAATGGTGGCAAGGAGGGATATGAGTGATAAGTAGTGTTTTGATATGGTATATGGATGATTTATGAAGGTTTTAATATGGTGAAATTAAGGTTTTTAACCGAAATCAGCCAAACATGGAAGAAACTAAAAATGTAGTGGAGAAAACCTAAGGAGGGAATCCACCCTTTTGCTGAAGAATTTGATTTGAAAGTGGTATAAGAAGCATTAAATTAATGATTAGGAGGTCTCTTAACCTTGAGAAAATTTTATTTTACCCTTTGATGGTTGTTTTGGAGCTTGGAATAAAAAATTTAGCACCCTTGCCAAAAGCCTAGCGCAGTGTGCCAGAAGCGTAGCGCAACTTTCCAGAAGCATAGCATAGAGAAGTTAGATCAGTTTCTTACTAGTTTGTCTTCAATATTTGATGGATTTGGAGTGTTGTGAGTATGAGAGGATCTCTATTGAAAACCAAATGATGAAATGAAATCCAAGATGCTTCATTTCTTTTATAACTCACAAATTTTCTTTTTTTCCCTTTAGTGAAATCATAAACACTTTTGAATTTTTTTTTTTTTTGAATTTTTTTGATCAAGTAGCAAAATTATTTGAGAAAAGGAAAATTGTCTTTACTTATTTTCCTATCTTTGCTAACTCCCAATGTAAATGATGTGTAAGGTTAAAATTTCATATTGTTTGCCTTCTTTCATGACATGATTGGACATTGTGGTGCTGAAACAAAAGAGACCTAGACCATGACCTAGATGGACGCATGTTGACTGATCTATGAACCTAGGTGATAATGGATGAAATTAACTTTGAAATGAAAATGACCATGAATGGAGTGAAGGGAGTAGCATTTCATACCTAGACAACATTCAATGAACAAAATTTTATTTGAGAATTGGTTTGAAAACATAAATGTTTTCCTAGGACCACTACTAAGTAAACCTGAAAGAGTGTATTTGATCCCTAAACATTTATACACTAACATTGTCTCCAACTAGGGATGGTAGCTCCTTGAGGAGTTGTCAAGAACACTGTAGATCAGGTAGCCTCATCCATTGGGAAATGGTTTTAAAACTGGAAACTGAAATAACTTCGACAAACTGAAATGACTAATTAAAACAAAAAATGACTTTGACTAAAAAACTGACTTGACTTTTTGAACTTTTTTAAAAAGAAAAAACATCAGCTGATCATAGACGCCTCATGGCCTTCTCCTTAGGCTTCAAACTTTTGAAACAAATTCCTTATTATTTGACAAAAAACAAAGTGATATTTATAATGAAAGTGAGCCTTTTTCTTCAAGATTAGGTGAGGTAATATTTGAGGAACCTACCATTCACTGGTCCTCCTAGAATTTCTTGCCCATCAAGATATTCTAACAAAAATACCTTATTTCACCTGAATGTTTTAATATTGTGAGGACCTTTCCATATGTTATCAAACTTACCATGCTTGCCTTTGTCTTCATTCCAAGCATCCCATCAAAGTACAACACCTCCCAATTTGAAATCATAGACTTTGGTTTTCTTGTCATAGATATTCTTAATTTTCTCCTAAAGTTTTGAAGTGTGATTGAAAACGTCTTCTCTTGACTACTGTAAATGAATCATTTGACTAATTCTTCACTGGATATCATTTGGCTCACTGTTGATCTATTGTAGAATTTTCATCACTGACACTACTAAAGAAGTGGGAAAAACTATGTCAACACCATACACAAGCTAGAAAGGTGACATACTGATTGATATCTTTGTGCTAACTCTGTCCTCCCATAGAGAATTTATGAGCTTTTTGTGCCAATTTCTTTTGTTCTCTTGCAACAATTTCTTGATTATGTTCACCAATGGCTTGTTTGACAATTCAACCAACCCGTTTCCTTGAGTATAGTATGTTGTAGAATGCCCGAATCTTATGTGATATTTATCACAAAATTTAATCATCTTTTTGGCCTTAAAGGTAGATGCATTTTCAGTGATAATTTTCTATGGGCAGCCAAAACGAGACAAAATATTTCTCTCTAAAAACTGAATAATAACGATGTATGTAGCTTGCCTCATGGGGATGGCCTCAATCCACTTTGTGAAGTAATTGGTGGCAGACAATATCCACTTACATTGAGCTGATAATGGGGAATGAATCTCGCCAATGAAATCAAGCCCCCATTGCTCGAAGGGCTTGAACTACAATTGGTTTCAAGGGAAACCGTAAGAGATTTCTCTTTCCCTAAAAAATTGGATACTCATGAAAACTCATGACAGTTTTATAAACATCAGAAAAAAAACTTGGCCAATAAAATCCAGCCCTTAGTATCTTATTTGCTATAGTCTTCCAGAAAATATGACCACCACAATCACCAAATGAAAATCATTCATTACTTTTTCAAATTCACCTTCTACCAAATAGTTCAACAAAAATCCGCCTAGATCTTTCCAATACAAAACATTATTAAGAATGCAATACTTAAAAGCCTTCAACTTTAGAGGTCTACCTTTACTGCTAGGCAAGCCGGGATGAGGATTCAAATGTTGTAGAACATGTATAATATAAGCATACCATGGCAATGAAGAAATAATTTCAGATACCTAAGGTAACGAATCAACCTCTTGCTCCTCACATAACGCGACAATGAAATTTATGTCCAAGGCATGCAAGTTTGAGTCCGCCATGAGCTTAGCCAAGCCTTGTCCCTTTATCAGTTTTGTATGTTTGATTTCCAAATCATACTACAACGTGGTGTTGAGAATTTGGAGGGCTAGAGGTTAATACAAATTCTCTTCTTGATAATTACTTGTGACCTTACTTGAGATACTTATGTATTCTTCTTCTTTTAGTTTAGTTAATCTTTCACCAAGTCAATTATCAAAATGCACAAGACACAAAAGTTAGGCTCCTAGATCTAGGGAAAAACCTCTCCCTCTTGGAGAGGAAAAACAACAAAGAATTATTTTTATAGATCTTCAAATTAAAAGTACAATGAACTAGACTTAGACCCTTGACCTAGATATGCTTCCAAGACCTTGACTAAAATTCTTCAACCTTGAATCTTCTCTTCACCAAATTGCTTAGTTCTTCATTAGCACCTTGATCTTCACCTTGCATATACTTGTAGTTGAATTTCTTGAACTGTAGGAAGGTAAATCTTATATTTACCTTCCTCACTTTATCCCACCTTAAGGTCTACCTTTCTTCTTGCACTTGTTGTCTTAGATTATTCCTTCAAACAGATTGTCCTCAAATTTATTTTTCTGAACCTTCTTCCTAGTTCTAGAATCACATTTATACATTATAAATATCTTAAAAATCCACACTACATACTATTGTTTTATCTTCATTCATGTTTTAGCAAAGTCAACATTCATGTTTCAGCAAAATTTGCATTCAAGTTTCAGTGATGTCTGCATTCATATCTCGCACCTTTGTTTCAGATCCACACACTTTTCTGTTCCTGCACCTATGTTTTAGATCCACACCCTTTTCATATCCTGCACCTCTGATTTAGATAAACACTGTAATATTCCTTTTTATCCACAGTGTTCCTGAGATTTAATCTGCAAATCTGCCTTATATTGATCCACAAATTTCAGAGATACATGAGCTTCAATCCCTTTGTTTTGGGCAACCTAGATGGGTATTTATAGTTGTCACAATCTGTAATTAAGCCGACAAGTGTATGAATGGGTGTGGCTGATCTTAGGCCGACTTATCCAATGGTTATGAGGCTGACTTCTCCAAGGAGTATTCCATCATGGTGACAACTGTTTTTACTGCATTTGGAGATTGTCTTCCAACGTTTCATTGAGTTCTATTGTGATCTTATTCCACAAGGTCCCAGAGCATATAGATATACATAACTCAAACCTATTGGACATCAAGAAGAAGTCCATCTATTTAATAAATTATGCTCATGAAACCCATGAAGAAAATCCAACAACAATATATATTATTTTGAATTCTTCTTTCTCACAATTACATAATTACATAGTCAACATGAAACTGACCTAGTTACACTTTTCAACACTCCCTCTTAACTAGGGAGGTATTCCTACAAGTACATGGTTACTTTCAAACTTAAGAATATCATAAGAAGAATCGGATTGGTAATCACATATGTATATAATCATATCAACCAACATTGTCCTAGTGTAAGGCCTTGACTAACAACCCCATCTCTCATCGAGACAATGGGCTACAATGATGGGGAGACACATGAATAATAGAAACCATAGTCATTGTCTCTCTAAGGTACATACCCTACCTAGGTGTTCCTAGAATATGACCTTCTTGGAATACTCTTCTCTTGGGTAGCCATCCCTTAAACAATATCGGTCCATGACTACTCTTATCTTGAATGACCTATATCATTCTCAAAGAGTATCGAATTCCAGATGATTACCCAATCATCCATTCTGTCTTCCAGGTGAAGACTAGAATGATGTGTCTATCCATTCTCTTCACATGGCCTTCACTAATAATTACGATTGTTAGTCCTGGTCTAGTGCATGACACATGTAATAGAGAATCACATACATCACTCCCTCTTAACATAGGAAGGACATACTTCAAGTTTCTTCCAAGCAAGAAACTTACCACCAGGCTCCTTATCGATCAAGGTCCTGCAACAACAATCGAACTACTCATGAAGAATTCCTCCCCTAGATTTCATGGTTTTCGATATTGAGGAATCTTAAATTTTGGATTCATAGGGCACAGATCATCCATCACTTTCAGTCACGATTCATGTCCACTATTAGAAAGTGATTCACCAGTCTTTATCATTTGGTCCACTATTATGTCATGTTTCTTTCCTTCGAATTATCTCCAAGGATCATACCTCATTTCTCATGATTAGCATCCCTGCAAAAATTCATCCAGATAAACTTATACATGTGAACTTTTAAAAAAAAAGTTACCTTAGTGATGATATTTCACCATGACATCTTCCTATAGGCATCAACATCCTTCATATAGATTGACACATATCCTAATGATATGTTTTTCCAAGGGTCTTCTTCTTTACTAGACTTCCGTAAGAGTCTACATATATTCCCAGTAGATCTGCTAGTCACATATTATTGGCCTCCAGATGATAATTGCCTCTTGACACGGTTTCATTTCATGATCTCTTCCTCTCTGCACATGCTTCATTCCCAGGATCTTACAAATTTTCCAATTTCTTGTTTATGTACATCCACCTCATATTCTATGAGGACGTATTATGTTGATTTCATTTGTCAGTGCATTGAGAGATCCTCTTTCATACTTCTAAATATGGAAGTGTATTACCTGCAATCATAGGACATATCTTCACAGCATCCCATATCAACATATATGTCTGCATACCTCATATCTATTTCCCTGAGTCATCCTGTAGAAATTTCTCTAGAATGAAGAGCTTCATTCCTTTGGCCTGCTCCATTAATATTTCATCACCTCTATAATTCTGTATCCATGATGAACCTTGTTCCAATGACTGAATTTATTTAATAGAGAGGTTTTGCAGAAGTTGTTTCATCGAGAGCTCCTTCCATGCTTCCATCAAGATGATTCTTAATGTACATTTCTTTCTATCATACAATTTTACAATCAATCAGAGATCACTTAAAGAGAAATATGATCTCAATCATAATAGAGATCTATCGCTTCCTCCTTCTTATATCTTTTAGCATCAGGTTCCTCTCTTTCATTTGTGACATGGGCTTCTTCCTTTTTCCTCTTGTCCTTTCCAAATTTAGGACTATCTCTTTTATAATGCCCAAGCTCATTAAATCCAAAGCATCATAAATTTTCCATATTTCTTCTTTTATTATGAGGGACAAATTTTCTGAATCTTCCTTTCTTCCTGTATGAGGCTGCAAAGGCATGATTCTCTTCACTTGGTCCTGTATCAGCTTTGGCCCTTAGTATTGTTTCCTCTATTTTAAATAGAAACCATAAACCATGGAATGGGGTGGTTTATTTCTTCCCGTATAGACTAGAAGTGAAGTTTCCCCATTCATCTAGTAGAGCATTCAACACCATTGTAGTCATCTAAGTGTCAGACATCACTTCTCCTAGTTCCTGTAGTTGATCTCTTTTTTCAGAAATCCTCATGAAGGATGGAGTGATTCCTTCTTCCCTTGATAATTTAATTTTGTACAGTTCTTGTCTCAGAGAGATTTCTTCTCCAGTAGTACTCACAGAGAATAGATCCACCAATTTATCATCTATTTTTTTTGCAGTCTTTAGTTTTGATACATAGGAAAGTCTTTGATGGATTATATGAGAATCCTCTGGGCTCTAATTTCTCCCTTCATGTAAATGACATGGGATGGAGCATCTTATTTTGGGGGTTTAACAGTATATCCTTCAATATAGTCCATTACTTCATCTTCAATTAAATTCAAGTCTGTCCTTTTCTTCCATGCACTAATGTTTGATGACCAACCATCTTGTTTCTTTCTTTACAATAATGCATCTAGATAGATAGGGTCATGAGTACTTACTTCTCCAGATTTCTTGATGATGATTGAGAATGAAGTCAAGGGTTTCCTTTCTTCAGAGTTGGTGTACTTGAACCCTTGATTATAAAGAATATATTTAAAAGTTGAGATTCTCTTCAAACAATTTCATGAGTGAAAATATTTGATGGAAAATATTATTTTCTTGATGAGTTGATCTCGCTTGAAGTAGTTAGATAGTCTTCCTTGCAAACTGATTAGACTTTCCAACCCAAAATTTTGATCTTTGCTTCTTTGAGTGTCTTTTTTGACAAGCAACCCTTGTGTTTAGAAACTTAGCTCTGATATCATGTTGAGAATTTGAAGGGCTTTAGGTTAATACAAATTCTCTTCTTGATAATTACATGTGACCTTACTTGAGATACTTATTTCTTCTTCTTCTTTTAGTTTAGTTAATCTTTCATCAAGTCAATTAAAAAAATTCACAAGACACAAAATTTAGGCTCCTAGAGCTAGGGAAAAACCTCTCCCTCTTGGAGAGGAAAGCTCGCAAAGAATTCTTCTTATAGATCTTCAAATGACAAGTACCATGACCCACACTTAGACCCTTCACCTAGATATGCTTCCAAGACCTTAATTCAACTTCTTCAACGTTAAATCTTCTCTTCACCAAATTTCTTAGTTCTGCATCAACACCTTGATCTTCACCTTGCATACACTTGAAGTTGAATTGCTTGAACTGTAGGAAGGTAAATCTCAGATTTACCTTCCTCACTTTCTCCCACCTTAAGTTCTGCCTTTCTTCTTGCACTTATTGTCTTTAGCTTCTTCCTTCAAACAAACTGTCCTCAAAATTCTTTTTCCAGACCTTCTTCATAGCTATGGAATCACATTTATAACTTATACATATCTTCAAAATCCACACTGTATGATATCATTTTATATGCATTCATGTTTCAACAAAGTCCACATTCATGTTTCAGCAAATTTCGCATTCAAGTTTCAGTGATGTTCGCATTCATATCCTTCACCTCTGTTTCAGATCCGCACCCTTTTCTGTTCTTGCACCTCTATTTCAGATCCAAACCCTTTTCATATCCTACACCTTTGTTTCAGATCCACATTGTAATATTCCTTTTTATCTGTAGTGTTCCTGAGATTTAATCTGCAAATCTGCCTGAGATTGATCCACAAATTTCAAAGATACACGAGCTTCAGTCCCTTTTTTCTATGCAACCTAGATGGGTATTTATAGTTGTCACAATCTGTAATTAAGACGACCAGTGTATGAATGGGTGTGACTGATCTTAGGCTGACTTGTCCAATGGTTATGAGGTCGACTTCTCTAAGGAGTATTCCATCAAGGTGACAACTGTTTTTACTGCATTTGGAGCTTGTCTTCCAACGTTGCATTGAGGGTTGTTGTGAGCTTATTCCACAAGGTCGTGGAGCATATAGCTAGACTTAACTCAAACCTATTGTACATCAAGAAGAAGTCCATCTATTTAATAACTTATGATCATGAAAACCATGAAGCAAATCCAACAATAATATATATTAGTTTGACTTCCATTTTTTCATAATTACATAATTACATAGTCAACATGAAGACCATCCTAGTTACACTTTTCAACACTCCCTCTTAACTAGTGAGGTATTCATACAGGTACATGGTTACTTTCAAACTAAAGAATATCATAAGAAGAATCGGATTGGTAATCGTATATGTATAGCATCATATCAACCAACATTTTCCTAGTGCAAGGCCTTGACTAACAACCCAATCTCTCATCGAGACAATGGGCTAAAATGTTGGTGAGACACATGAATAATAGACACCATAGTCATTGTCTCTCCAAAGTACATACCCCACCTGGGTGTTCCCAGAGTATGACCTTCTTCGAATATTCATCTCTTGGGTATCCAACCCTCAAAGAATATCATTCCATGAATACACTTATCTTGAATGCCCTATCTCATTCTCAAAGAGTATTGAATGGAAGATGATTACCCAATCCTCCATTCTGTCTTCCAAGTGAAGACCAAAATGATGTGTCTATCCATTCTCTTCACACGACCTTCAATAAGACTAACGACTGTTAGTCCTGGTCTAGTGCATGACACATGTAATAGAGAATCACATACGTCACTCCCTCTTAACACAGGAAGGACATACTTCAAGTTTCTTCCAAGAAAGAAACTTACCACCAGGCTCCTTATCAACCAGGGTCTTGTAGTAGCAATCCAAATACTCATGAAGAATTCGTCCCTTCGATGTCATGGTTTTTGATATTGAGGAATCTTCAACTTTTGGCTTCTAGGGCACATAACATCCATCACTTTCAGTTATGAGTCATGTCCACTATCAAAAATTGATTCATTAGTCTTTATAATCGGGTCCACCATTATGTCATGCTACTTTCCTTCGAATCATCTCCAAGGATCATACCACCTTTCTCATGATTAGCAGCCCTGCACAAATTCATCTAGATAAACATATACATATGAACTTTTAAAACAAAAGTTACCTTAGTGATGATATAATTTCACCATGACATCTTCCTGTAGGCATCGACATCCTTCATACATATTGACACATCTCATAATGATATGTTTTTTCAAGGGTCCTCTTCTTTACCAGACTTCCATAAGAGTCTACATATCTTCCCAGGAGATCTCCTAGTCACATCTTCTTGGCCTCCGGATGATAACTGCCTCTTGACATGGTTTTATTTCATGATCTCTTCCTCTCTGCACATGCTTCATTCCTAGGATATTACAAATTTTCCAATTTATTGTTTATGTACATCCACCTCATATTATATGAGGACTTATTATGTTGATTTCATCTGTCAGTGCACCGAGAGATCCTCCTTCATACTTCTAAATATGGAAGTCTATTACCTGCGATCATATGACCTATCTTCACAACATCCAATATCAACATATATGTTTGCATAACTCATATCTACTTCCCTGAGTCATCCTGTAGCAATTTCTCTAGAATGAAGAGCTTCATTCCTTTGGCCTGCTCCATCAATATGTCATCACCTCCAAAATTTTGTATCCATGATGACCCTTGATCTGTTGATGACATTTATTTAGTAGAGAGGCTTTCCAGAAGCTGTTTCATCGAGAGATCCTTCCATGCTTCCATCAAGATGATTCTTAATGTACATTTCTTTATATCATCAATTTTACAATCA
This sequence comes from Pinus albicaulis, assembly GCA_034641835.2. Taxonomy (NCBI): domain Eukaryota; kingdom Viridiplantae; phylum Streptophyta; class Pinopsida; order Pinales; family Pinaceae; genus Pinus; species Pinus albicaulis. The sequence goes on from CM076570.1 coordinate 219,507,339, forward strand.
ATCAAAGATCACTTAAAGAGAAAGATGATCTCAATCATAATAGAGATCTATCGCTTCCTCCCTCTTATATATTTTAGCATCATGTTCTTATCTTTCGTTTGTGACATGGGATTATTCCTTTTTCCTCTTTTCCTTTCCAAATTTAGGAAAATCTCTTTTATAATGCCCAAGCTCATTACATCCAAAACATTGTATGTTGTCCATATTTCTTCTTTTATTCTAAGGGCCAAATTTTATGAATCTTCCTTTCTTCCTGTATGAGGCTGCAAAGGTAGGATTCTCTTCACTTGGTCTTGTATAAGCTTTGACCCTTAGTCTTGTTTCCTTTATTTTACATATAGACCATAAATCATGGAATGGGGTGGCTTCTTTCTTCCTGTATAGACTAGAAGTGAAGTTTACCCATTCCTCTGGTAGATAATTCACCACCACTATAGTCATCTCAGTGTCAGACATCACTTCTCCTAGTTCCTGCAATTGATCTCCTATTTCATAAATCCTCATGAAGGATGGAGTGATTCCTTCTTCCCATAATAATTTTATTTTCTATAGTTCTTGTCTCAAAGAGATTTCTTCTCCAGTAGTACTCACAGAGATTAGATCCACCATTTTCTCATATATTTTTTTTGCAGTATTTAGTTTTGATACATAGGGAATGACAGAGTCTTTGATGGATTCTATGAGAATCCTCTGGGCTCTAATTTCTCCTTTGCTGTACTTGGCATGGGATGGAGGATCTTATTTTTGGGGTTGAACAGTAGATCCTTCAATATAGTCTATTACTTCGTCTTCAATTAAATTCAAGTATGTCCTTTTCTTTCATGCACTAAAGTTCGATGACCCAGCCAACTTGAAATCTTGACCATTTTGGGCTTTTCAGGAGTGCCAAGATTTAGTTCTTCGACTCTTACTTCTGTTGGAAGCATTATTGGTTTCCATGCAATATCATCTTGGTCAAAAATATACTCCAAAGGTACAAGGCCTCTTGGAATAGAGTTGTCTTTCAACTGTAGTACCTTCATTTTTGATGCATGCACTTCTTGGTCATCTTCATAAAACTGCTCATCTATTTGTGAACTCATAAAATCCTCTTCCGTCTGCAAGAAATTGTTGATTTGATTGCCATCTTGAAAAACTTGCCAATATGAACATTATCTAGAACAATAGGGCAATGTTTGATGTTAATTTCATACTTCTTGTTGGGATACATTGGAATCTTGAACATGCTGGCTGAAGTGAGAAGAGAATCATCAATAACATTATTGTCCCTTGGAATCAATGACAAAGTATATTCAGTGAAGGTCTTGAGGATGTCTAAAACTGCATTGCGGTAATATTTCTAGGATGCTTGGCCTGGTATTCCCCTTTGAATTTCCTTATTACCAATTTAGAGTCGCCATATAGAGAAATTTTCTTGGCACCTAATTTCTTGAGAATTTTCAGACTGGCTATCAAAGCCTCATATCCTGCTTCATTGCTTCAACATTCAAATGCCAATTTGTAAGAAGACATTTGAACATTAGGAGGAAGTTTAGATGATTGATTCACAGGGCTATGAATCCACACTCAAATTCTAGCTCCTTCCTTACCTAAGGCTCCATCGAAATCCATGGTCAACAAACCACTTTCTTCATCGGGAAGCTACAATTTAGATGACTGATCTTGAATAGCTACATGAGAAAGGTCTGATGTACCAATATATTATGTTTGTTTCATTGTTTCATATCTATTTTTGGATGATGCACTTCTCTCCAAGCCACTTGGCATCTTTTCTTGTTTTTCTGCACTTAAAATTTTTAATATAGAATTTAAAAATTCTGAATTTTCTGCTTTTTCTTCCACGAAAATTTCTGAAGATGCTTAACAATCATCATTGAATAAGATAAAAGACTCTGAATCCACATGAACATCATGTATGGTGTGATTATTATGCTTTTATTTTCTATTGACCATGTACTTCATCTTATTTTCCCGACATAGTTTTCTGAGTTGCCCAAAGACCGATATAGTAGCGTAGGAAAAGTCGAGCTGCAACGTGCCTCTAAGTTTTTCTCCCATGTCTAGGAGAGCATCATTACATATCTGGGAGGGATATCAGTGAAAACAACATCCATGAGGACATTCTTGGATGGAATTTTCTCTAAAGACATCACTAGATCTTTAATGAGACCAAGACATTTAACCTTTATTGAATCAAAAGTGTAAAGGTCATGGTAGGGTCTTGTGATATCCAAACCTATTGTTTCCATGATGGATTTAGGCATGAGGTTGTGAAATGCTCCAGAGTCTAGCATGGCATTATTGAGGATAAAATCATGAATTTTGAGGCTAAGATAAAAATTAGGGACCTCACTATCTTCTAAGTCATCATCAACAACAAGACCAAATAAAAGTTCAGGGTGATCATCACTCACATTGAACATATCAAAAATTTGATCTACCCTAACAAACCTGGCTACTTAAAACTTATATAGGTCATTCTTGACTATTTCAGTTAGAAGAATGGAGAGTTTTAGTTTTGAGATTTCATTTTAAAGATTAAAAAGAGGAGAATGTTTTTTTACCTCTTTGGATGGCGTGTCTTTATTTTCGAGCTGATCTTTGTGTGGATCTCCTTTCTCTATCCTCCATATTGAAATTCTTTATATTTCTTCTGATTTTAGGTAGAAGCTTCATTTCCTTTCACATGATTAGGAATAGGATTGTCTTTGCTTTGATTTCAAGTAGTCGTCTCTTTATGATGAGCATCTGTTTGAGAATTCTATTTTTTCTGAATTGAGGTTATAGACACGTTCCTATTACTCAAACCATACTCACTCTGTACCTGAATAAGATAATTCTAATATCCCCTCTGATAATAGTCTATCCATACTGATAACATATCATCATTTGACAAAACATATTGATGATTGTCCAATGGATAAATTTATGCAGAAAACTGAACTTCTTCAGTTAGGAAAATAGGTTGCTAATTTTCCTCAAATACATGATTTTTTCTCGAAACCTCTTCTTCTTATTCATCAGGGCCTTCGATATAGTTTTGCTGAAATAGAGTGTTAATTTGTTGCTGAATTTGTGGATCGTGACCTCTCTGTTCCATTTGCTTGATCCTGTATTGAGGCTGCTGATTTTGACGGGTGAAATTGGGATTTCTAATTGAGGGTTCAGCTTGTCTATTTGTGATGGTAATTTCATCTATAATCTTCTCCATTGTTTGATCAAGGTGTCAAGTTTTCCCTCTAATGAAGTAGATATTTCTTCCTTGATGGTTACTCTCTTTTTTGTTTTGATTTTTGACTTCTTGATAATCAGATTTGCTTCAATTCTCACTGCATTTCTTTGCATTTCTTCAAGGGTAGATGGGTTTCTTTATCTTATATGGTAAGCCATATCAGGATCGAAACCATGAGGGTAATGAAGTAACACGAGGCCTAGAGGATGCTTGATATTCTCAAGAATGGATTCATAAATTCTATTGAATCTAGATATTAAGTCTTGTATAGACTCATTATGATTTCTTTTCAAGGCATTGTATTCAGCTAGAATCTGTAAATGGTTCTTCTTCTCCTCCAATTTTTCCATAAATAAATCAATTAGCTTATATGAATTAGCTAGTGAACCAAATGTTATGGAGCAAAACCATTTTTTAACCTCTCCTGAGAAACTCTGTGCTAATATGTGCATCTTGGTGTCATCATTGTCAATCTCTTTAAGATCGATGAAATCAACTACTTTGACACTGTGTTGATGAGAAGTAACCTCTGATGTTCCATAAAAAAGAGGAAATGTTTGACCATATTTCTGAGGTAGTGTAGTGAGTTGTGGCGATAGTATCAACGGAGAAAATCTGGCCATGACTAATGGTGGAGGTTGTGGAGGTGTTGATGGAGTGTGTATCTGTAGAGGTAATGATGGAATGAAAGTGAGGGATGATGATATAGCTGTGTGAGAAGGTTAGCAGGTGGTGAAGCAAAAACTTCTTGTTGGTATTGGAAACAAGCTTTTTCAGAAGTTACTTGAAACTTATCGACCAAACCCTGAAGTTTATGAAAATTAGACTAGACTTATCTATAAATATCGAAATAAGAGGACTCAAAAAATGGAAATTAAGTCTCAAAATCAATGGGGTCATAGAAAATTTTTGAAAGAAAGGATTCAAACTTAGACATGAGAAAATATGTCTCGAATCCAAAATTGAAAGACGAATTTTCTGGAGAAATTAACCTCGTAGGCAAGGAGTATGATTTCACAAGTGGAGGTATAGCCTTTACAAATTTCTGAGACTTTAATTTTTTATGCTTTCTTAAATTACTCTGAGGGTCATTAACAGTTGGTGAGGGATTTGGGTTTGGATTTGACCTAGTGTGTCTTTTGGGAGCTAGTTTTCTTGAGAATTTTCACTTTGGCTCAATTTTTCTAACTCAAACTTATTTGAATGTCAGAACTTAGCACCCACAAGTCTAACATTCAATGAATTAAAAGAAGTATCCCCAGTGAAAGTTTTGCAATCTCTCCCTGGAAACGACGCCAAAATTTTATCACTCCCCCCATTTCCCAAGGTTGAGAATGGAGACTGAAGGAGGTAAACTCAAACCAATCTTTAGGTTTGGTAGCCAGTCCTATAAGACCAAAAAGGGCTCTCTCAATGTCACTTTTGCAGTCAATGAGATGACTGGAGATGTAATGATCTTAGGCTAGATATAAACTCAATGAATTAGGGTTTTGTTTTGAGATTTTTCTCGATAGGAATGAAAGTCAAGGAACTAGGTCTAGGTTTTAGGTTTGATTTCAAAGTTTCAGTTGTAGAGATGATGATGAGGCTAGGTAGGTATACTTAAGAACGTACTTTAATTTTTCATTGTGTATAGGGTTTGAAAAGAGTTATAGGGTTTGAAAAGAGAGAGAGATTTAGAATGAGCATGTTACAAGAATCATTCATCAGAAGAGGAAAAACATATTCATGAAAATATTATAAAATAGAGCATGAAAAGAAATATTTATGTTGATAGACTCATAAGATCATCATATAGAAGCATACATGTTATGGAAAGAAAAAATAAACAGTCAACTTGATGAGGTTACTAAGAAAAAAAAATGCTAATAAGCATACCAATGGAGTCCCAAAATTATATCTGCAACGTGTCTTTGATTTCACTGAAAAATTTTGTACAAAAGCTCTGCATTGAAAATAACAACTATCCAACCTCTAAAATGACTTGATTTGGAGTACATATAGAAAATAGAAGCGATGCCACCTCATTGGGTGGAAATATGATCCAAAATACATCATAAATGAACCTAATCAGTCATTACCTAGAATCTAGGGAAGTTAGAAACAATCCCCCAAAATATAGCTAATAACTACGAGTGTATGTCTCTTTGATTAATTACATGGTTCCTCAACAATGAGAGGAAAAAAAAAATTCTTATCCAAAATACATCTCATAGGACAATTGAAACCTCGAAATTTGAACCATTATGTCTTGACAAGTGTCCAAAAGGAATCCAAGACAGAAGGTTCATGCCAGTTAGCATAAGTGTCGCGCTTCCCAACAGAAGCATCATGCCACTTTGAGGGTGATTTTGGTTGACTTTAAGGCCTCTTCCTACAAATATGAAGGTTGGTCTAGGTATCCTTGTGTGTCCTCTGTCCATCAGAACCTTGAAACTAAGAAAATACTTTATGTAAGGCCTTCAAAAATTGATTTTCCCAACCTTACTCCAGAAGCGCCGTGCACAGGAAAAAGCAGTGGCAGAAACACGAAAAATAAGCTATTTTTTGGAATTTTCTCCAAAATTGGGGTGTGTCATGCCAACTTGAGACAATATATATAAGTTATAAGGAAATAAATATCCATCCATATAAAAAATTCTTTATTTGGAGGCTCTTCGTAAAAGCGTCGCACTGCTACGTGATGCTTATGTAAAGGTAAAGTTTCTAGAAATTGTCAAAAATCACAAAAAATACCCAAAATTTCCAAAACTTGTAGAATTTTGGTCCATGAAATCCTTGGATGATAAAATAACCAGTTAGGGATGCCTGAGGTAGCAAATCCAAGTTATCTATCTCCTTTAGCTTAATTAGGTTTTCTTTAAGCTTTTTCCTCAAATTCTTCACCCTGACTTTGGTGATTTGGTTCCTAGTGAAAACGTTTCTGGCCATATACCTCTAGAGGTTATTATTCCTTTCTTATTCTTCAAAAGTTTCTCAAGACGAATATTTACCCTATCAAGCCATAACTCTTCGTCTTTCTCAATTTTAGCAGCGATCAACACATCAAAGGTTAGCTGACCTAATGGAGGAGATGACTCTCTTTCTTGTTCATTTTGTCTGGTTAACCCTCTTGTTCTTGGCCTCCTTGGATTTTTTTCAGAATCTATGTGTTCCAACTGATAAACATCTACCAATTATTTTCCCTTACCTTTTTATTCCTCAAGATTTTCCTTTGGTTTGCTTTGGATTAGCTGCTTCACCTTCAATTGCATATTTTCTTGGTGTAGGAAGGTAATCAAGAAATTTGTCTTTGAGAGGTTGTCTTTAAGCTCTGTTATCTCTGCATCCTTTTCCCTTATTATCTCCTTAGCTGATTTTCATTTCACCTTATCTACCATGTCAATCTCCATGAATGCTTTTTCCTCATGCTCTTGCAATGGTGACTCATCCTCATGCATATGTGGCTCACTCTCATGAATAGGTGGCTGCTCCATGGTTTCTCTTTGCTCAGTTTTAATTTCAGGTGCAAGTACACCTTTAGTGGTCTTAGGAGAAAAAAACATCCTCTTACCCTTCTCATAGGTTTTATTTACTTCAACCCTAGGCGCCTTTGGACCCTTTGGTTGTCTACTTGAATAACAAACATCCTTTGGCCGTGCTGATGCTGATGGTATATTATGAATAATGCGCGGAATAGTGGTAGGAATAGATGAAACTGTCTTCATGAAAGTTTCACAAGACATATTGATTTTTTAGAGCTGATGCAAGACTATAAGCTTGACCAAACCATGGTTTACAAACTAGGGTGATGAACTTTTCCTTTACTCTGTACCTTTTCAATGATTTTGACCAAACTCCTGAAGAGATAATTAGGCAAATTGAGTGGTTTAGTGGTAGTGAAGTGCATCAATAGCCTTATATGGTATTGGTATAATCTTGAGAATATACCTTCACATGTAAAATGTTTCATAATTAGCTTCATCAAAGGGGCATACTTATCAAGTAAATTCCTTAAAGGAAATATGTGCTCAGGAGCATCTTTGCAGTGAGGTTTTAAGAACATTTTGTAGTTCTTAATGTCCAAGTCCATCCCTTTGAACCAGATTTCTCCATGGTTCGGGATACCTATTTTTGAGATGATAAAATATGCTGATATGGTGAATTCAATACCTTATATTCCAGCCTTATCTCTCCCAAAGCTAGTGGCAAAAAGTCTTGTCAATTGAGCATGACAACCTACCTCTTGGATTCTCTCATAAAACCTCAAACAACCATTGTTTTCAAAATACCTCTTAGAATAAGGAGAATAATTGATCTCCTTCAAGTTGGATAGCTCAAACTTGGAATGATGACCTCCCTTATGGACCCTCTTCTCACCCTCCATCATGTTTTTCAACAAGGAAAAACCTAGCTTGATGAAGGTGGAAAATTAGGAAAACATGGGATAGTGGTAGAGTGGTTTTAGGGACAGAAATGAAGTAGAAGGAAGTTAGGGAAAAATCCCTAAAAATTTGGGGAGGTAGGGTGATGATTTTTCTACAAGACGAAAGTGTAATTTTTGGAAATGGGCATGTGAAAGGTGCCCAAAAGGTCAAAAAATATATTTTTCCTAGTTTTCTTGCAAAACCGTAGTGAAAACCAGGGTTTGAATGAAAATGGTGGCAAGGAGGGATATGAGTGATAATTTGTGTTTGGATAAGGTATATGGATGATGTATTAAGGTGTTTATATGGTGAAATTCGGGTTTTTTAAAACTAAAATCAGACAAACATGGAAGAAACTAAAAACGTAGTGGAGAAAACCTAAGGAGGGAATCCACCCTTTTGCTGATGAATTTGACTTGTAAGAGGTATAAGAAGCATTCAATTACTGATTAGGAGGTCTCTAATCCTTGATAAAATATTATTTTACCCTTGTATGGTTGTTTTTGAGCTTGGAATAAAAAACGTATCACCCTAGCTTTAAGCGTAGCGCAACTTTCCAGAAGCGTAGCACATAGAAGTTAGACTAGTTTCTTGCTAGTTTGTCTTCAATATTTTTATGGTTGTGGAGTGTTGTGAGTATGAGAGGAGCTATATTGCAAAGAAAATGATGAAATTAAATAGAATAAGATTCATTTCTTTTATAACTCACAAATTTTATTTTTTGTCCTTCAGTGAAATCATAAACACTTTTGAAAAATTTCTTTTTTTTTGAAAATTTTTTGATCAAGTAGAAAATTTCTTTTAGAAAAGGAAAATTGCCTTTACTTATTTTCATATCTTTTCCAACTCCTAATGTAAAAGATTTTTATGGTGAAAATGACATCTTTTTTTCCTTCTTGCATGACATGATTGGACATTGTGGTGGCGAAACAAAAGAGACCTATACCATGACCTAGATGGATGCATGTTGACTAATCTATGACCCTAGGTGATAATGGATGACATGAAATTTGAAATGATGATGATCATGAATGGAGTGAATGGAGTAGCATTTCAGACCTAGACAACATTCAATGAACAAAATTTTATTTGAGAATTGGTTTGAAGTACCACTACCAAGTAAACCTGAAAGACTGTATTTGATCACTGAACATTTAGACTCTAACATTGGCTACAGCTGGGGATGGAAGCTCATTTAGGAGGTTTTAAGAACACTGTAGATCAGGTAGCCTCATCCATTGGGAAATGGAGTAAAAACTATAAACTAAAATAACTTCGACAAACTGAAATGACTAACTAAAACAAAAAATGACTTTGACTAAAAAACGGACTTGACTTTTTGAAAATTTTCTAAAAGAAAAACACTAGCTGGTCATAGAAGCCTCATGCCCTTCTCCTTGAGCTTCAAAATTCTGAAACAACTTCCTTATTCTTTTACAACAAATAAATTTATATTTACAATGAAAGTGGACCTTTTTCGTCAAGATCAGGTAAGGTAATGTTTGAGGAACCTACCATTCACTAGTCCAGGTAGAATTTCGTGCAAAGTAAGATATTCTAAAAAAAACGCCTTATTTCCCTAGAATGTTGTAATATTATAAAAAACTTTTCATAGGTTATCAAAATTATGATGCTATACTTTGTCTTCATTTTAGGCATCCCATCGAAGAAAAACATCTCCCAATTTGAAATCATCAGCTTTGGTTTTCTTGTTATAGATCTTCTTTATTTTCTCCTGAAGTTTTGAAGTGTAATTGAAAACTTCTTCTATTGACTGCTTTAAATGAATCATTTGAATTATTCTTCACTGGATATCATTTGGCTTATTGTCGATCTCTTGCATAATTTTCATCATCGACACTGCTAAAGAAGTGGGAAACACTGTGTCGACACCATACACTAGCTGGAAAGGTGTCATGCTAATTGATCTCTTTGTGAAAACTCTGTCTACCCATAGAGAATTTATGAGATTTTTGTGCCAATTTATTTTGTTATCTTATAACAATTTCTTGATTATGTTCACCAATGACTTGTTTGACGATTAAGCCAACCGGTTGCCTTGAGGATAGTATGTTGTATAATGCCCGAGTCTTATGTGATATTTATCACAAAAGTCAATCATATTTTTGGACTTAAAGGCAGTTTCATTTTTAGTGATAAATTTTTGTGGGCAACCAAAATGAGATAGAGTATTTCTATTTAAAAAATGAATAATTATAGTGTTTATAGCTTGCCTCATGGGGATGGCCTCAATCCACTTCGTGAAGTTATCGATGGCAGTCAGTATCCACTTATGCTGAGCTGATGATGGAGGATAAATATTGCCTATGAAATCAAGCCCCCACTGCTAGAAGGGTGCTTGAACTGCAATTGGTTTCAAGGGAAACAATAAGAACTTTCTCTTTCCTTGAAAAAATTGACACTCATGGTAACTCATGACAGTTTTATAAACGTCGGAAAACAAACTTGGCCAATAAAAGCCAACCCTGAATATCTTGTTTGCTATAGTATTCCAGAAAAGATGACCACCACAATCACCTTAATGGAAATCATTCATTACTTTTTCAACTTCACCTTATACCAAACAGTTCAACAAAACTTCATCTGAATCTTTCCAATACAAAACATTTTTAAGAATGCAATACTTTAAAACGTTCAAATTTAGAGGTCTAACTTTACTGCTAGGCAACCCGGGAGGAGGATTCAAATGTTGTAGCACATGTATAATATCAGATACCTAAGGTAATGAATCAAAATATTTATCCTCAGATAATGCGACAATGAAATTGATGTCCAAGGCATGCAAGTTTGAGTCTTCCATGAGCTTAGCCAAGCCTTGTCCCTTGATCATTTTTGTAGGTTTGATTTCCAAGTGATACTCCAGTATGGCAGCTATCCACTTACCACACCGACCATCAGGATCATTCTGTGTTAGCAGATCTTTGACAACAGTGTTAGGGATAGATGCAAGAACATGAGAGTGAAGAATATACAATTGGAAGTCGTTCAATTCTTTAACTAACACCATTGCCTGTTTTTCAATGATATTTTACTTCAAGGTTGTGTCTCTTATGATTCTACTGAAGAAGACGATGGGTTTTTCTATTTTCTGATCCTTCTTTTGCATAAGGAAAACAACCAGAGTATGTTCAAAAGCAAAGGGAAAAATGATAAAATCAAGTGTATAATCTGGGCTGATAAGAATAGGAGCATGATACAAATCGAACTTAATTTGATTGAATGATTTCTTTGCCTCATCGAACCACTTCACCTCATTATTTTTCTTCAACATATCATTAATTTCTCTTTAATGTTCAGTAAGGTTAGGAATAAACCTTCTCAAGAAATTGATTTTACCATTGAATGAATGGATTTCCTTCTTTCTTCTAGGATAGTCCAAATTCTAAATTGCTTCAATCCTTGAAGGATCTATTCAGATATCATATTTAGATATGATATGTCCAAGAAATTTCCCTTCTTCCATAGAAAAAAAACTCTTCTTTGGATTCAACGATATGCCAAACTTTCTACACTTCTGAAAAACTACCTTCAAATGTTGCAAGTGCTCTTCATTTGTCTTGGAAAAAACTGTGATGCCATCAAGATAAATGACCAAAAAGACATCATTTTCATTTTCAAAGGTGATATCCATTGCTCTCTCAAAATTTTCTCTTGCATTATTCAATCCAAAGGGAATTTTAGCATACATAAAATTAAACCAAGGTGTTGTAGATATTGTTTTTTCCTGATCATCCGGATGAACTAAAATATGATTATACCTAAAATATCTATCCAACAATGAAATTCTGGAAGAACCAAACACCCTTTGCAGAATATGACCCATCTTTGCAAGTGGGTAATTGTTTTTCAATGATACTTTATTCAGATTTCTAAAATCTATACACAAGCAAATCTCTCTGGTCTTCTTTCTTACTGGCAGTAAGTTTGACATCCAATTTGAAAAACAAAGAGGAACTATAATACCAACAATATATAACCTATTCACTTATTTTTGAATGGAGGGGAGTAACTTGGGATTCATTCTCCTTAGTTTCTGGCGGAAAGGCTTCTGATCAGGCTTTAAAGGAATGGTGTGTTGAATTATACTCTTATCATACACTTTCACATCTGAATACTCCCATGCAAAAACATCAGCAAATTAAGACATGAGTGCTGTATATTTACCTTTCATTTTTGAGCTCAAGGATTTTGAAATATTACCCATTTTGGGCTTTTCAGGAGTGCCAAGATTGAGGTATTCCACTCCTACTTCTATTGGCAGCATTGTTGGTTTCTGTGCAACATCATCTTGGTCAAAAATATCCTCCAAAGGTACAAGAACTCTTGGAATAGAGTTGTCTTTCAACTGTAGTACCTTCATTTCTGATGCAAGCACTTCTTGGTCACCTTCATAAAAAAAATCATCTATTTGAAAATCCTCTTTTGTCTGCAAGAAATTGTTGATTTTCTTGTCATATTGAAAAACTTGCCAATACTCAACATTATTTGGAAAAATTAGGGCAATGTTTGACGTTAATTTCATACTTCTTGTTGGGATACATTGGAACCTTGAACATGTTGGCTGAAGTGGCAAGAGAATCAACAATAACATTATTGTCCCTTGGAATCAACGACAAAGTATATTCAGTGAAGGTCTTGAAGATGTCTAACACTTCATTGTGGTAAGCTTGTATTCTAGGATGCTTGGTCTGGTATTCCCCTTTGACTTGCTTTTTTACCAATTTGGAGTCTCTTGAGAATTTTCAGATCGGTTATCAAATCCTCATATTTATCTTCATTGTTTGAACAATCAAATGCCAATTTGTAAGAAGACATTCGAACATTAGGAGGAAAGTTCGATGATTGCTTCACAGGGTTTTGAATCTACACTCCAATTCCAGCTCCTTCCTTACCTAAGGCTCCATCGAAATCCATGGTCCACAAATCACTTTCTTCATCGGGAAGCTATAATTGGGATGATTGATGTTGAATAGTTGCTTGAGAAAGGTCTGATGTACCAATAGGTTCTATTTCATTCACTGTTTCATCTCTCTTTTTAGATGATGCACTTGGCTCCAAGCCACTTGGCATCTTTTCTTGTTTTTCGGCACTTAAAATTTTTAAAAGAAAATTTGAAAATTAAGAATTTTCTGCTTTTTCTTCCATCAAAATTTCTGAAGATGTTGAAAAATAATCATTGAATAAGATAAAAGACTCTAAATCCATGTGAAAAACATCTTTTGGGTGATTATTAGGCTTTTCTTTACTACTGATCATGTATTTCATCTTATTTTCCCTTTATAGTTTTCTAATTTTCCCAAAGAACTGTATAGTGGCGTAGGAAAAGTCGAGCTACAAGGTACCTCTAAGTTTTTCTCCCCATGATCGGGAGAGAAAAATTCCATATCTGGGAGGGATATCAATTACAACAACATCCATGAGGACATTCTTGGCTAGAATTTTCTCTAAATACACCACTATATCTTTAATGAGACCAAGACAATTAACCCTTCCTGAATCAAAAGTGTCAAGGTCGTGGTAGGGTCTTGTGATATCCAAACCTAGTTTTTCCATGATGGCTTTAGGCATGAGGTTGTGAGATGCTCCAGAGTCTAGCATGGTGTTATTGAGGATAAAATCATGGATTTCGAGGCTAAGATAAAAATGAGGGACCTCACTATCTTATAAGTCACCATCAACAACAAGACCAAATAAAAGTTCAGGGTGATCATCACTCACATTGACCATATCATAAATTTGATCTACACTAAGAAACTTGGCCACTTGAAACTTATACTGGTTATTCTTTACTATTACAGTTAAAGGAATGGAGACTTTCAGTTTTAAGATTTCATTTTCAAGACTAAAAAGAGCAGAATGTTTTTTTACCTCTTTGGATGATGTGTCTTTATTTTCGAGCTAATCTTTGTGTGGAATCTCCTTTCTCTATCCTAAATCTTGAAATTATTTATCTTTCTTCTAATTGCTGGTAGAAGCTTCATTTCCTTTCACATGATTAGGAATAGCAGGTCCTTTTTCTTTGCTTTGATTTGAAGTAGTCGTCTCTTTATGATGAGTATCTGTTTGAGAATTCTGTTTTTTTTCTGACTTGAGGTTATAGACACATTCCTATTTCTCAAACCATACTACCTTTGTACCTATGAAAGAGCATTCTGATATCCCCTCTGATAATTTTCTGTCGTACTGATAACATATCATCATTTGAAAAACATATTGATGATTTTCCGATGCATAAATTTCTGCAGAAAACTGATCTTCTTTAGTCAGCAAAATAGGCTGCTTATTTTCCTCAAATAAATGATCTTCGCCCAAAATCTATTCTTGTTCTTCATCAGGGCCTTCGGTATAGTTTTTCTGAAATGGAGTGTGAATTTTCTGCTGGCTTTGTGGATCATGACCCCTTTGTCCCATTTGCTTGATCCAATATTTAGGCTGCTAATTTTGACGCCTGAAATTGGGATTTCTAATTGAGGGTTCAGCTTGTCTATCTACGATGGTAATTTTATCCATCATCTTCTCCATTGCTTTGATCAAGGTGTCGAGTTTTCCCTTAGATGAGGTAGATGTTTATTTCTTGATGGTTACTCTCTTTTATGTTTTGATTTTTGACTTCTTGATAATCAGATTCACTTCAATTCTCACTGCATTTCTTTGCATTTCTTTAAGGGTAGATGGGTTTCTTTCTCTTAGCTCGTAAGCCATATCAGGATCGAAACCATCAGGGTAATGAAGTAACACGAGGCCTGGAGGATGCTTGATATTATCAGGAATGGAATCATGAATTCTATTAAATCTAGCTGTGAAGTCTTGTACAAACTCATTAGGATTTATTTTCAAGGCTTTGTATTCAACTAGAATCTTTAAAGGGTTCTTCTTGTCCTCCCATTTTTCCATAAAAAAACAATTAGCTGATGTGAATTACTGAACCAGCTGTTAAGGAGAGAACCATTTTTTAACCTCTCCTAAGAAAATGTGTGCTAAGATGCGCATATTGGTGTCATCATTGTAAATATCTTCATGATCGATGAAATCGACTACTTTGACAATGTGTTGATGAGATATAACTTCTGATGTTCCATAAAAAAAGGAAACCTTTAACAATAGTTCTAAGGTAGTGCAATGAGTTGTGGCGGTAGTATCAACGAAGCAAATCTAGCCATGATTAATGGTGGAGGTTGTGGAGGTGTTGATGGAGTGTGTAACTACAGAGGTAATGATGGAATGAAAGTGAGGGATGATGATGTAGTAGTGTGATAAGGTGTGATAACAGGCGGTGAAGAAATAACGTGATGTTGGTATTGGAAATAAGCTTTTTCAGAAGTTACTTGAAACTTATCGACCAAACCCTAAAGTTTATGAAAAATAGACCAGAATTCTCTATCAAGCTCGAAATAAGAGGAATAAAAAAATGGAAAGTAGGTCTCAAAATTAATGGGGTCATAGACAATTTTTGAAATAAAGGATTCAGACTTAGACATGAAAAAATATGTCTCAAATCCAAAATTGAAAGACAAATTTTCTGGAGCAATTAATCTCGTAGGCAAGGAGTTTTATTTCACAAGTGGAGGTATAGCCTTTCCAACTTTTTGAGACTTTGTTTTTTTCTATATTTAAAGACTCTCATTGTCATTAACAATTGGTGAGGGATTTGGGTCTGGATTTGACCTAGTGTGTCTTTTGGGAGCCAATTTTCTTGAATATTTTCACTTTGGCTTGAGTTTTCTAACTCAGCCTTCTTTGAATTTCAGAAATTGGCACCCACAAGTATAACCTTCATTGAATTAAAAGAAGTATCCCCTGGGAAATTTTTTCAATTACTTCCCTGCAACAACGCCAAAAATGTTATCACTCCCCCCGTTTCCCAAGGCTGAGAATGGAGACTGAAGGAGGTAACCTCAAACCAATCCTTAGGTTTGGTAGCTATCCCTACCAGACCAGAGAGGAATCTCTCAATGTCAATTTTACAATCAATGAGATGACTGGAGATGTATTTATCTTAGGCTATATATAAGCTCAATGAATTAGGGTTTTGTTTTGAGTTTTTGTTGGATAGGAATGACAGTCAAGGAACTAGGTCTAGGTTTTATGTTTGATTTCAAAGTTTCAGTTACAGAGATGATGATGAGGCCAGGTAGTTATACTTAAGAAGATAATTTAATTTTCCATTGTGTATAGGGTTTGAAAAGAGAGAGAGAGTCATAATTATCATGTTACATGAATTCATTCATCAGAAGAGGAAAAACGCATTCATGAAAATATTATAAAAAATAGCATGAAAAGCAAGATTTCTATTGATATAATCATAAGGACATCATATAGAAGCATACATGTGATGGAAAGAAAGCATAAAAATTCAACTTAATGAGTTTACTGAGAAAAAACAATGCTAATAAGCATACCACTGGAGTCCCAAAATTATAGCCTTAACATGTCTTTGATTTCACTAAAAAAGTTCGTACAAAAGATCCACACTACAAATAACAACTATCCAAGCTATAAATTGACTTGAGTTGGAGAACATATAGAAAATAGAAGTGATGCCACCTCATTGGGTTGAAATATGATCCAAAAACATCATAAATGCACCTAATGAGTCATTACCTAGAATCTATAGAAGTTAGAAACAGTCCCCCAAAATTTAGCTAATAACTAGGAGTGTATGTCTCTTTGATTAATTACATGATTCCTCAACAATGAGAGGCAAAAAAAAAATTTATTAACCAAAAGACACCTCATAGGACAGCTACAACCTCGAAATTTGAACCATTCTTTCTTGCCAACTATCCAAAAGGAAACCAAGACAGAATCGTTGCGCCACTTTGAGGGTGATTTTGGCTGACTTTAAGGCCTCTTCCAGGCTATGAAGGGGAAATGGTAGTCTTTTAGGTCTTGAGAAAATATGATTTTACCCTTGGATGGTTTTTTTGGAGCTTGGAATAAAAAACGTAGCACCTTTGCCAGAAGCATAGCACAGAGCAGTTAGATCAGTTTCTTGCTAGTTTATCTTCAATATATGATGGTTGTGGAGTGTTGTGAGTATTGGAGGAGCTCTATTGAAAAGAAAATGATGAAATGAAATCCAAGAAGCTTCCTTTCTCTTATAACTCACAAATTTTCTTTTCTTTCCTTTAGTGAAATCATAAACACCTTTGAAAAAATTTCTTTTTGTTTGAAAAAAATTTGATCAAGTAGAAAACTTCTTTGAGAAAAGGAAAATTGACTTTAATTATTTTCCTATATTTTATAAATCCCAATGTAAATTATTTGTATGTTGAAAATGACATATTTTTTGCCTTCTTTCATGACATGATTGGTGTTAGTATGAATCCTTTGTCGAAGTGTACGAAAAAAGACCACTTTAGCTACGCATAACTAATAGCCCTAACAACAAAAGTGGCTGCCAATATCTTTAGATCTGAAGTTAGTTGATCAAGAAAAGAGCTGCAAAAAACCAGATCTATGCATAGAAAGACATTAAGCAGTAAAAAGAAGGGTTTGCTCCATATACCAATAGACAAGACAAGAACAATTTTTGAAAGAATTTTTGTATTAAGGGCACCTGGGAGAAAAACAAGAAGGCGTATCCAATTCTTCTCAATGGGATGGGTTCTTGGAAGTCCTCAGCACTTCAAATCTAGAATCTCTCTCTCTTGTTGGTGTAGAAAACCCAGACAAAGATAGAACTCAAAGGGAGCTCACACAGCAAATAATGTAGAAAAAAGTGACCAAGTGTATAGATCCAGAGTGATCTAATAGGCAACAAAAGGTCAAGAATGGTAGGAAAAACCCTCCTATTTATAACAAGATATTGGGTCATTCTAGATCTTGGTGCATGATTAAAATAATGTTAACCAAATCTAGATCCACCTTTTATGGAATATTTTATTATATTTGTTGGAGGGAAAAAAGTATTTGACTTGGGTCAAATCCCTTTATTTGTTAATAATACATAAATAAATGATTTATTTATCTTTTTAAGGAAGTGGTTGAAGGATAATTAAATAAATAATGATTTATTTAATTATTTGTGGGTGATTTGGTCATATTTAACAAGGAATACTATCTAAATAAGATTTAAATAATTATTCCTAGAAAATAATAAGATAAATAAAGGTTTATCTAATTAATTTCTTTGTTTTGGGTTAAACATGACTAGGAATAATAATTAAATTATGGTTTAATTAATTATTCCATGAGGAAAATCAAACAAAATAGGTTTGTTTAATATTTCCTTTTGGGGTTTCCTGTTTAGACCATAAACAACCCAATAAATGTGGTTTATTAAGTTATTTTACATAGTGAAAGCAATTTTACTTAGGGTAAAATTGGTCTTACATGGTGTACTTGGGTCCATCTAATGATAATAGGTTAGATGACCAAAAAATGGTGTAACAATTGGATATTGTGGTGGAAAAACAAAAGAGACCTAGACCATGAACTAGATGGATGCATGCTGACTGATCTATGACCCTAGGTGGTAATGGATGACATGACCTTTGAAATGATGATGACCATGAATGGAGTGAAGGGAGTATAATTTCAGACCTAGAAAACATTCAATGCACAAAAATTTATTTGAGAGTTGGTTTGAAAACATAAAATTTTGACCTAGGACCACTACCAAGTAAACCTGAAAGAGTGTGTTTGATCACTGAACATTTAGAAAATAACAGGGAGGAAGGACAGGGGGACGAGGTACAATTATATGTGATAACTGTGATCAAGAGGGTTATGGTACTAGAGAGTGTCCTCATCCAAGGATACCATGGTGTTTGTATTTTTGAGTAAATATGCACACAAATAAAGACTTCCTTGAGCTTATTTCTTGATGGGAGGAGCAAAACCGGGCAAAGGGAACCAACTTGGTCTATGCAGAACCTATGGATCCCAATCCTTCATTGCAACCCAATATTAATATTGTCACTAGGGGAGGGAAAAGAACAAGAGTTGATGTTGGAGCCAATGATCAACCAACCATTATAAAGCCCGTATCTTCGAAGAAATCATATGATCCCAACCAACAAAAAATATTAAAAGGATGCAACCAAAATCTTTTGTTAGATAATATCCTTGCAAGCACCTTGCAGTGAGTTGCAGGATAAAGTAAATGGTCACCAGGAGAAATATATTGTAGGGCCTCCTCATCATATAATGGATTGGTTTAGGTTATTCTTACAAATTATGAATGATGAGAAACTTTCTACCCAATTGCGGAAGAGGCTGAAGACTATTGTTGAGGATGATGTATTCTCTAAAGAACATATATATGAAAACCTACCTAAGAAGAATTATAGATGGGTACAGAGGAATAAGAAGAGGACTGGAAGGGAGTTTCAGGTAGATGCTCAGATTGCAGGATTCCAGATCAAGGAATCCATGATGGATTTAGGATCGAATGTTAATATTTTTCCTAGGAAAACTTGGGAAGGTCTCAGAAAACCCAAGTTAGTGTACTCTCTGATTTAGTTGTGGATGGAAAACCAATACTATATTCTTCCTATTGGTATACTAGAATATGTGGAAGTTGATATAGCCGGTGTTAAGACCTATGCCTATTTCAAATTGATTGATATCATGGGTGATAAAGACCCATATCCATATTTTTTGGGATTGATTGATCTTTTGAGAAATACATAGTAATTTATCTCAAGCAAGAGACTATGAATTTTTCGGTGGATGGTATGCGAGTTACACAACCTCTTGATCCGTATCAGGGTCCACAGTTTACTGAACCTATAGATGATTTTGAATCCCCAAATCTAGTGGACTAAATATATCATTTGATTGCTGGAAAGAAAGAAGATTAAATTAACCCTACAACAATTGGCTCGATTAGTTGGAGGAGTATCCAAAACACTGAAGTTGGTTTTGAAGTAGCAATAGAGGATTGGAAATAGGGTGCTCACGAACTACACTCTTGGCACTGTGCCACAGTTCGATCAAGTATCCCATTTTTAATGGTACAAATTTCGTTATAGATTTTATTAGAGAAATTTATTATTGTATGGAAGATAATTATAAGGTCCCTGTAATGAGTGTTTCTTTACAAGTCACTCCTACACTATGGTGGGTTGCACATCGTGATCAGTTGCAAGAATGGAATTCTGTTAAAATTGTTTTGTTATATTGGTTTTCTCCACCGATCAAGCTTTTGAGAATTATTCCTATATATACCGACCATACCTCTGCACAATACCATGTTGCACATTGTTCCTCTATATGGAAGGCTGAAGGCTTGGTAGTTGCAATGTGGCCGCATCTGTTTATTGATTTTTTGGGAAATATTCCGCAAGCTTGGTATTTGTAGGAAGAGATTAAATGTCAGACTACAGATTAGGATGTATTGAAAACTTAATTTTGTAAATATTTTTCCTTTTCTGATGCTGATGATAAGGTGGTGCAAGTTCTTAAAGCTATTAGGGGTGTTTTTTTCCTGGGAGAGGATGCACTAGCAAAGTGTAGCAGATATGAAGACTTTGCACACCAGTATGATTTAGGGTTTCATGAAGATGTTGTTTGTGGAAAAGTTAACAAAGACCCGGATGATGACCTAGAAGAGGTAAGGCACCTATATTTCAAAGAATATGAAGGGGAATGGAAGATTAAAGAAGATTCTATTTGTGACGCTATGCATTTGAAGCCACACAAATTAAATAAGATGAATATCGAGATTGAGGAGGAACCACAACTTGCTTCTATTAGAGACTATTGGGACGATCAGGACAAGCAGAATTTTTTTGACCCACTCAACTTAATATGAATATCTATTTCCCTGCTCTGTCTCAGAATTGAAAGGAATTAAAGGTGATTTGGGGGAAATGAAAATTGCATTAAAGCCAAACACAAAACTAGTTGAGCACCGACCTTATAGGTTGAGCCCTCGAATTAATGAGAAAGTCAAGAAGGAGATTGATAAAATGTTGGTTTCTTGCTTGATATTCGTTGTTGATGAAGCTTAATGGATACGTCTTATTTTCATCCAGGACAAGAAGGATTAAGATGAAATTAAGGTCTGTGTTGATTATCACAACCTTAATAATTCTTGTGTACATGATCCATTACCAACCCCTTTCAGTGATGAAGTCCTGGAAAATGTTGGGGGTAATGAAGCATATTACTTTACTGATGGATTTTAGGGCTACCATCAAGTACACCTTGTAGAAGAAGACAAGACAAAGACCATGTTTTCTACTGAATTGGGGTCATATGTGTATAATGTTATGCCTTTTGGGTTGAATAATGCTCCAAATATTTTTTCTCGTATTTTTATTGCTGATTTTGTGAGTATATACACAAGTTATTGGAATTTATATGGATGATTGGAATGCTTATAGCTTGCTCAAGAACCACCCTATCCCGTTGAGGGTTATGTTTGATCAATGTCAGAAACTTCAGATATCGTTAAACATAAAGAAATGAATTTTTGTTGTGCCTTTTGGAACACTATTTTTGCATATTGTTTGTAAGGAAGGAGTCTGTGTGGATCCGACTAAAGTTGTGGTAATCTTGAATATGCCACCTCCCACATAAATTTGATAGTTACTTTCCGCATTGGTCCATATTGGTTATTATCGCATATCCATATGCACTTATGATTCTATTACGACTCCACTTGAGAATATCCTCATGAAATCTGAATAGTTTGTGTGGTCTGATGAATGTAATGTTGCAGTTGATACCCTGAAAGAAAATATTTCAAGTGCACAGATCTTAGTCTATCCTGAATGGAATAGGAAATTCCATGTTCATGTTGATGCATCAGGGATTGCCTTGGGTGCTATCTTGATGCAACCAGGAGAGGGTAATTTGGACCATCCTATCTACTTCGCAAGCAGAAAGATATGGTGATGGTTTATTCTCTTCATAATTTCTTACATTACTTGTTGGGAGGCCCGTTGAAAATTTTCACAGATCATTTAGTGCTGAAATATTTAGTCAATAAGCCTAAGCTCGAAGGAATAATTTTTCCATGGTTGCTATTATTTCAAGAATTTACGTTTGAGGTAATTATGAAGCCAGGAAGATCAAATGTGGGGCCAGATCATTTGTCTAGGATGGATTCAGGAGAGTCTGGAGGGCCTCTTGATGATGCACTACTAGATGCTCACTTATTTTTCATTAAAGCTATCCTAGACTAATTATAAGAGATTTCTACCTTTTTTGATATAGGACAATGTCCGTATGACTATACTACGGTACAGAAAAGTCATATAGTTGTTCAAGAAGAAAAATATCAATTTATTGCAGGGAAGTTGTATAATATGGGGCTTGATCAGATTTTGTGACATTGTATTTTTGACCATGAGCACAAAGGAATATTTTGGGAGTGCCATGTTGGAGTTGCTGGGGGACATGTTGGAGGTAAAGGTACTGCTAGGAAGGTTCAACACACTAGTATTTGGTGGAATTTTTTTTTTTCAAAAATGTGAAATTTTATGCTAAGGGTTGTGATGTTTGCCAATAAGTAAGTCGATCGTCATGGTGGGATGAGATGCTCTTGAATCCGGTATGAGAACTTGCAGCGTTTGAGAAATGGGTTTTCGATTTCATCGGACCTATTAAAGCACCTGCTCATCATTCACATGGACGTTATATCATTACAACAAAAAAGTACCTTACATGTTGGGTAGAAGTTTCTCTGGTTAAATACAATACTATGGATATGGCTACTAGATTTTTCTTTGAGAAAATTATTAAGATTCTTGGTTTCCTTCGTAGCCTAACAAGTGATCAGGGTTCTCATTTGATTAATGAAACAATTTAGGCTTTGTTTCAAAATTTCATGATACACCATCATAAGATCACTCCTTATCACCCACAAGCTAATGGGACTATTGCAGCATTCAATAAAATTCTGGAGTGGGGACTTACGAAGATTTATTCCACGAATCGGGATGATTGGGATGAATGAGTTCCTGCTACTTTATGGGATTAAAGAACTATTGTTAAAATATTGAATATGTATACCCCATTAGAACTGGTTTATGGGAAGGGAGCTGTTGTTCCTGCGGAGTTCAGTATCCCCAATATTTTCATCGCACATGCCACTAGAATTTCCGAGGATGAATCTCTCCCAGATAGAGTTAATGAATTGTTGCAACTGGATGAATCCCTATGGCTTGCCTACTTTCACCTGATAGTTGAAAAGGAATGCCAGAAGGCCTCGCATGATTGCCACATTAAGAAGAATTCCTTCTCATTCGGTGACCAAGTATTACTTTATGACAAGAAGTATGAAAAGCGTCCTTGTAAGCTTCAAATCCATTGGCTTGGTCCTTTTTATGTTGCGGATATTAAATATTCTGGTGTTGTTCGGATTGCTCAATTGGATGGTACTCTTTTCTATGGATGGGTGAAGGGTGTTTACCTAAAACCCTATTTTTCTGGTTCAACTTCTAAAGAAAGTTATCTCTCTTTGAGAGAGATATAGGTAGGAGTTAGGTTAGTTGCATCAATAATAGTCCATGGGCTATTTAGTAGTTCGTAAGTTTTGAGTTATCTGCAAGTGTCTTTTAGTTTTAGTTGTGACCTAATGTAACCCATTGTGGTCGAGGTGATTTCTTCGTATCTTGTCATGTCAGAGTCATCATTACTTTTCCAATCTGTCAGTTTTCCCAACCATGCAAAATTTAGTTACGAGGTCTTTATTTCAAGTCCAGAGAAGATTTTATCCTACCATTATATTTTTCATTACGTCACCCCACCTATTGGTACGTATCAGGATCACTTGTCATTAATTCAAATTTCAGTCGCATTTACCTCGTTTAATGACTAAGTCCCTTTCGTTGTCCTATATCTTCCTGCTCGATTTTCCTCATTCTCATCTTTGTCCCCTGTGCATTCTCAGTTTCCACTCTGGCTCCACGATTGCTCACGCCTGCATCATCGTTGCCTTCTCGTTCTCCTGTCTAGTTTGTGTACACCTGTCGATCTTCCAATATGGTTTGTCTAGCTAAAAACTCTATCAGTATGTACCCCATTGATTCCTAGATTCACTGACAAGATGATATGTTGGGAAAATATGATAAGGCCTTCTTGTAGATAATGAATTGTCTGATTCCACCTTGTTCCCTGCACTCCACAAAAATGTTTTTATGGATCCCAACACTCACCCTAATGCCTGTTCCACTCTGAAATTTAGATCCACATTTCGGCAGCTAAAGAAATCCACTCTTCTCCTTCTGCGGGATTTTCCTATGTCACGGACTACAAATAAAATTCTACGATGCACAAAGTTTTTAATCAGCCGGCTCCATGGGGGTTCTCTTTGGTTTGACCAAGAATACCCCATTCACTCTGTTGATATTCATAAAATTATGGGATTGTCTGCATATGGTGCTGACGTTAAGTCTTCCTTTTAGAAGACTGCCAAGAGGGCAAATAAAACTGATGATAATAATTTATACAAGCCGTATGGTACTACCTATAAGGGCCAAGGAATGGTTCTAAACTTGATTAAAAATATTATTGTATGGGTCGCTACTACAACTATCCACACTAAGCTTATGCACCATTACACCCGAGGAGAATGTATATTGGATGCCATTTCTATTGTTGAGGCTTGTGTTTGTGGAGGCAACCTTAAGTAGTACAAATATCTTCTTGAGGAGCTATTTGAAGCTGCAAATGATATTTATACTCGGTCCACCTATTTTGTTTTTGGTTACCTGATTATTCCTCTTGCTATGTCTAAATGGTGTCCTATTGAGGGCCATGACCTTTCTTTTATTGTATAATACAAACCGCTTGAATTTATGTACACATCTTGGCATAGTACTGAGGACATTGTAAACAAAGAATTTAGCGATCTTTATTTTGGTCAATGGTACACCAAGATGGTTGGAGTGACACATGTTGTCTCGAGGGTGCCACCTCCTATTCTAGACTGATACCACCCCCTAGTCTGGTTTGGTATCTCTCATGGATTTTGTTATATTCATCCGATGCATGTTCTCGATGCCATTTTCTATATGTTTCCATTTCCATTTTATAATAGTGAGCATGATTTTCATTATGAAGTCAGCACTTGGCTAGGTGTTATTGCATGGTAGCAGGATGGAAAAATTTTCTATGATTTTGATTGTATGAAGCCTATTGAATAGGGTCTATCCACTTCTCATAAACATTCAAAAGATGTTCCAGAAGAGCTCCAACTGCTTTTGAAGAAATACAAGGAATGTGTGAGCTTTGACTATGCCACTTGGTCCGAGGTTAGCTCATATGTTCAACAAACTCTTTAGGTACACCATCTTACCCCCATGTATACTTCACCTCCTGCTATTGCATCTACCATTCCACCTACCATAGGTTTTAGCCCCCTTTCACCTTGCCAGGTTCATAATACTCCCCTATCTTCTGCTTTCATTGACCTCGATGCCGACCCTCCAGATACATATCCTGTAGTGCCTATTCATGAGGAAATACCCCCATACAACCTCTAAATAAACACCTCATTCGTTTGCAACCACCCTATCAGACCGCTTCAAATCACCTACCACCCTTCGTGACCCTGCAGAAATGGCAATCGACTCTGCAACCACATATTCTGCTCATATGGCTACTGATGTTGTTCCCCCACCATTGAATTTTCCATCCACTGTATCCACTCTATATCAAATGTCCTCGTCTTCTCCTCCACCAATTTCAGTCGAAAAAGTTGCTGAGTTGCCGAGTTAATAATATTCCATGGCCTGTTCAGTAGTTCATAGGTTTTGAGTTATCTGCAAGTGTCTTTTAGTTTTACTTGCGACCTGATGCAACCCATTTTGGTCAAGGTGATTTTGTCTTATCTTGTCATGATAGAGTCATCATTAGTTGTCTTGTCTGTCAGTTTTCCCAATCATGCGAAAGTTAGTTACCAGGTCGTATTTGAAGTCCCGAGAAGATTTTATCCTGCCATTATATTTTTCATTACGTCATCCCACCTGTCGGTACGTATCAGGATCACTTGTCATTAATTTAAATTTTATTCACATTTCCCTCGTTTAATGACTAATTCCCTTCCATTTTCCTATATCTTCCCGCCCGATTTTGCTCATTCTCATCTTTTTCCCCTGTGCATTCTCATTTTTCACTCTAGCTCCATGATCACCCACCCCTACATCGTCCTTGCCTTCTTGTCCTCTTGTCTAGTTTGTGTACACATGTTGATCTACCAATATGGTTCTTCTAGCTAAACCCGCTATCAGTCTGTACCCCATTGATTCCTGGATCCACTGCCAAGATGATATATTGGAAAAATATGATAAAGTCCTTCTTGTAGATAATGAATTGTCCAATTCCACCTTCTTCCCTGCACTCCACAAAAATGTTTTTATGGATCCCAACATCCGCCCTAATGTCTGTTCCACTCTAAAATTTAGAACCAAATTTTTCCAGATAAATAAATCCACTCTTCTCCTTCTGCGGGATTTTCCTGTGTTTAGGACTACAAATTAAATTATACGATGCACAAAGTTTTTATTCAACCGGCTCCATGGGGGTTCTCTTTGGTTGGATCGAGAATACCCCATTCACTCTGTTGATATTTATAAAATTACGGGATTGTCTGCATATGGTGCTGACGTTAAGTCTATAATAATTTATACAAGTGGTATGGTACAACCTTGAAGGTCTGGGGAGCGGTTCTAGACTTGATTAAAAATATGATTATATGGGTCATTTCTATAGTTATCCCCACTAAGCTTATGCACCATTATACCAGAGGATAATTTATATTGGATGCCATTTCTATTGTTGAGGCTTGTGTTCGTGGCGAGAACCTTAAGTAGTCCAACTATCTTCTTCAAGAGCTATTTGAAGCTGCAAATGATATTTATATTCGGTCCACCTATTTTTCTTTTAGTTACCTAATTATTCCTCTTGCTATGTCTAAATGGTGTCCTCTTGAGGGCCATGACCTTGCTTTCATTTTAGAATACAAACTGCTTGAATTTATGTACACATCTTGGCACAACACCGAGGACACTATAAACAAAGAATTTAGCGATCTTTATTTTGGTCAATAGTACAACAAGATGGTTGTAGCGACACATGTTTTCTAGATGGTGTCGCTTCCTATTCTAGACTAATACCATCCCCCAGTCTGGTTTGGTATCTCTCATGGATTTTGTTATATTCATCCGATGCATGTTCCTGATGCCATTTTCTCTATGCATCCATTTCCATTTTATATCAGTGAGCATGAATTTCATTCTGAAGTCAGCACTTGGCTAGATGTTATTGCATGGTAGCAGGATGGAAAACTTTTCTATGATTTTGATCATATGAAGCCTATTGAATAGGGTCTATCCACTTCCCGCAAAAATTCAAAAGATGTTCCAAAAGAGCTCTAGCCCTTGTTGAATAAATCCAAGGAATATGTGAGCTTTGCCTATGCCACTTGGTCTGAGGGCAGCTCATATGTTCAAAAAAATATTCAGGTACACCATCTTACCCCCCTGTATACTTCACCACCTACTATTGCATCTACCATTCCACCTACCATGGGTTTTAGCCCCCTTTCACCTCGCCAAGTTCATAATACTCCCTTATCTTCTACTTTCATTGACCTCAATGCCGACCCTCCAACTACGGATCCTGTAGTGCCTATTCATGAGGAAATACCCCCATCCCCCCATACAACCTCTAAAGAAACACCTAATTAGTTTGCAACCACCCTATCAGAATGCCTCAAATCACCTACCACCCTTCATAACCCTGAAAAAATGGAAATCAACTCTGCAACTTTGCATTCTGCTCATATGGCTACCGCTGTTGTCCCCCCACCATTGAATTGTCCATCCACTGTATCCACTCTATCTCAACTGTCCTCGACTTCTCCTCCACCAATTTTGGCCAAACAAGTTGCTGAGTTAATGAGTGACCCTGAGAAATGTCACCAAGTAATTTCCCTTGCTTCGCAACAACATGACCTTATCACCTTCATTCCTAGCCCTGTTGTACACTGGATTATACACAACCAAAGAGCTATGGTTCAAAGGGAATTTTATCCACAAGATCAATTCAAATGGTTAGTTTCTAGTAGACAACCACTACAATCTAGACTCCCGCCAGCTGATATTGTTACAGTCGATACCCTTAGTAATTAGTCCTATCCTCAGTTAGTTCAATTCATTCATGCTTTTGTTTCTCAATTGGAACACCAGTTAGTCTGGACAGAGACTAGATGCAATGTCTTCAAGTCACATGTGAAGAGAAACAACATCATTTTCATGCCAACTCTACATTTCAAGCCCAAATACAAGTTGAAAAGTAAGGATTAGAGAAAAAATTTAGTGCGGTCCATAATCAGTTGCAATATTTGTGGCCTACCGTTTCTCCATATGCTGTTGAAAAACCTGAAGATTTCAACACGTTCTCCCCTGCTCAATGTTGTACTGTGATTGAAGCGAACTGTCAAAAGCTTGTATCCAAAAATGAAAAACTTCAAGACACTGTTAAGGATATGAAAATTCTAAATCAGATCCTTCCACCACTTACCGCACTCAGATTAATGAGCGATTCCAGACTGCCCCTTCTCTCCATGCTAATTGATCGCAAGTTATGCAAGAATCCCAACACATGTTTCGCCAAATATATAATTCTAGTCATTTTGTTGCGAAGAAAAATGCAACTATTGATCCCCTGCATGAGAATGCTAAGAATATCTATCAGTAGGCCCTAGTGACTTTGGATCTGGACATTAAGAAAAAACTCCTAGAACAAGCAGATGTAATTGAAGCATAAATCACCAAGTTGGAAGATGTTGTGCAGGTTACCATGCAAGTTCTCTGTGACCTTCGACCAGAAGCTCAAAAAAATTTCATGACTTTGAGTAAGCTATCCACCGTTGCTAACCAAAAAATTTAGGAGTTAGTTCAGTCTCGGCTCAGTGATCCTAGTGAGAATACTGTCACCAAATTCTTGGTCAATATTTCTACCCTCATGGATTCCTGGAATTCTTCTGTGTCTCTGTTTATCAGTTTTAAGGACTCTTCTCTTGAGACTATTCTAGAGTTGGGTCCTTCGTTTGCAGGTATCTCAACTGAAGCTAGTGGAAGCCAACCTGAAACAAATTCAGAAGAAACAAAAACACATTGACTCGAGGACTAGTCAATAGGATATGGTCGGGGAATGTTGGGTCCTTCGTTTTTGGAGGGATAACAGTCACGAAGGACATTTTGGATGAAGCTTCCAAAAGCAGAGCACCAGAAAAATGAAAACGAGAAAGAATTTATTTTGGAACTTGCGTAATGGAAAACAAGGGAGCACGCCCAAGAACTAGGGACCAATGTTGATACAGTCAAAGAAGAACCAAGGTATTGGCCCTAGGTATTGGGAAAACATGATCAAGAAAGCTAGGTATTATACTAAGCAAGGCCACTATAAAATAAGACAAAATATAGTGAGAAATGAGTTTAGACAGTGCCGCAAAGTTCATATCGAACAAGAAGATCAAATAGAGATGAATGTTTTGAGTTGTGTAGCTTCTAGATATGGAATGTAACTATTGTTTATGTGTTTTCTTTGTATTTTGATTCCACGTGCAAGTATGTGAATGATGCAAGATGTAATGCTCCTGTTATGAAGTAATAGAAAGTTGCTGCTATTAATATATGGAAGTTGAGACTTTTTTCAATTGTTTGTGTGTTCATGCGACCTTTTAAATTTTTTCTGAATGCATTTATTTTCTGAATAAGAATACTAAGTTTAATGGTTGGTAATGATTGTGATAATGATTCAAAACTCTTAAAATAAACATATCCAAGCCCCATGTATTCTTTCATGGTTCTGGCTCACCGTAGGTGAGACTCTCCTTCGTTTCGAAGTGGTGAAAATGTTGAAGAAGTGATTGAATATGCGAGCTCTTTGTTGGCACCCTCGGTTGAACCTTGGGTCAAACTTAAATCAAAATTTCTCACCAACACTTCTCCATAGAAGAAGAATTATTTTCACTAGGCATATAAGGAACAAGCACATAAAAAGGGTCATTATTGATAGGATTCAACTGCACTATTACAGGGTAGAGAGTGTTAGTTAAAGGTGGGTTATAATGTGGCAAAGGAATTTTGCCAGTTAACTCTACAATGATATGATATTCCTCCCTAGGACCAAAGTTATCCCCCCTAGTCTGGTTATGGTTTTAGTTTTCTGTTACCCGAATTAACCTGTTTCTATGTAGTGGTAGACTTTCCTCTTCAAGAGAAAGGCCTAATAATCTCTGAGAACATCAATTACTTTCTTCAACTACAGTGAATATATATATATATATTATAAAAATTATGACAATTAGGAAACACTTATGGTCAAACTATGACTTGGACCAAGAATCACTCTCTAAAAGAGACCCTAAAGGTAGGAACACACAAACCAAAGATATAGAGAAGGGAAATTCCCGCTATCGAAGCCTACTTAATTAGGGCACAAGTAAAAAATGAAGATGTGATTGGGATGGTTATAACATGCACATTATTAATGATCCTTTTAAGCCTAGTACAAGCATCCTTATTAGGGGTGGGGTATCCTCTAAGAGGATCTAGTGAGTCTGCATGAAATATGCCTTGCGTACAAAGAGGAGGAACCCCTCCATGTTACATGTGTAAAATATCCTAGAGAAAGGCCACTATGGTTACCACCCACTAAGGTTACCGCCAACAAAAAAATTTCCTAAAGGGACAATCGATAGTCATATTCACAAGAAAGGGAAAGAAAACAAAGTCTAAAACTTCCTGAGAGGTCCCTCAAATTAAGGTGTACTCCTCCCAAGTGGTCCCCAAGAGATACAATAAAAGATTCTAATAACATTGTTTGTAGTACATGCAAACCCCACAAACCATGCCACCAAGACCAATGAAGTGGGTCATGTAACTCCACTAGCCTTAGGTGTGACCTCATGATTGACCCTTTTTTTAGAAGGGCTTCCTAGACTGTATCGTTGAAAGTGGATTTTGCCTCCCTACCACAATATGCTAGGTTTGTTTTTTTGGTATTGGAGTAGTTAATTTTGCACTTCGATTCCAAGACCCTAGCCTACATTAATGTTGGTGTGCTACAAGTGAAAATAAAATAGAAGTCAAATACATTTTATTATATAATTAATTATAAGAGGTTTTTGTTTACTCATTAAGGTAATGATGTGAAACTTAGAGGGCATGAATAGAATCTTTTAAGAAAAACCCTAATGCAACTATCTAACAACACAAAATTTTACTTTTCAATTTGATGCAAACTAGCTACAAGAGGGAAGATATTATTTTCCTTTTAAAAGAGAAAATAGAAACTTCAAACACTTTCAATAACCAAACATATGAAATTCTATAATCTTATAGCAATTACACACAAGAACACAACCCAAATAAACCACTCAAAAGGAGAGAGAAAACAATACCAAGCAAGAACACAAAACACTCAAAAGCTCTAAAATTGGGATTTTGCAAACACGACCACTCATAAGCAATCAAAAGAAATTTGATAGAGAGAAAATAGACAATGAAAATCAAGTAAGGGCTTTCGCTCAATGTATAAGAGATACAACAATCTATACATGTCAACAAACCAAAAACCTTAATTCGGGGAGCAACTAGAAAGGAGTGGTAACACATAAGAAATTTTGAATTTGGTACAAAGAACATATACAATTCACCCAAATAAACCTTTCCATTCAATATTTTTGTAGCAACAACTAATGAGAAACCAAGGTACCAACAAAATCAAGTAAGAATAAGCACAAAAATTGAATAAAAGCTCAACAAAGAGAAAGAAACCAAATGAAACAAAAGGAAAGAAAACAAAAGTAGATCTGGAGCTAGATCAAGATTGTAAACAAAGAAACAAAACATATATGAAAAATAAGATCCAAGTCATGAGGAAAAAAACAACAAAACCAAACGTAAAATTTCTTTAAGGAAACCCTAAACCTGGCTAATCAATAGATCAAACTCACAATGTGAGTACAAGGTCAAATCTAAAATAAATCTAGGCTATAGATGACAATAACTAATAGATACAAAAATCTAAGAACAAATATGAAAAACAAGACTTCAAATCCAAAAAAAAAAGGTTTAACAAGAAACCCTAGAACTGATAAACCAACAGGTCCAATTCAAGATAAGAGAAAAAAAATCATATCTGGGGTGGATCTGAACCTACATAATAAAAAAAGGAAAAATCTAATCTCTAGGGAAAAAATGCAAATCTGCTCACATTCAGAAAGGCCTTGAATCGACACCTTCACAAAAAATTGTTTTTTCCTTTTTCTCTTTATAGCAAAAAATAAATCATCAAAAAATTCCATAAAAAATAAGGTACCTAAGGGTCTCTTCTCAAATAATTGACTCGCTAGAGTTCACAAGAAAAACCTAGAAAATAGTTCATGAAAAAAGAGTGTTTTTTTCATTCTACATCCCTTTAAAAATTCAAATTGACAATAACCTTGATGTGACAAAGTGTACAACCAAGAGATGATCCTCACATGGAATATTACTATAACGCATGCGATGATAGCTATTTTCACTCTATATGTAGTTATAAGCCAACAATGATGGAGAAAAACACATTCAAAAGAGAGATTTGAGTGAGATAAAGAAAAATCTAATGTTAATTAAATAAATAATAACCCGAAACAAGTCACATTCACTTAGAGAACAAGTTAGAAGGAATAGAAAGAAAAATAAGCCATAAGAAGAATAGATCCAATAAATTAAGGGCTAACCCCCTAGTGGATTTTCAAGTTTTGTTACGACAAAATTTCACCTAATAAGAGTAGGTTACTTTTAACCCAGTAAGCTCCTTAAAACTTACTACCTGAGATTGGTGTGTGCAATGATCAATAGAACAAAAAAATCATATTACTATCCAAAAAATGCATCCATGGCATTCATACATGATATTATCATGCAAAGAGGTTGATAAAATACCTAATCCCTCGAAGGTTGATGAAGGGTGTTGCGCTTAATGTCAAGAATCCTGCTTCTACTAGAAGATCTCACTCCCAGCTATCACGTTCAAAAGGCCTACACACATACACCAACAAACTAAGAACATAATCCTTCCGTAGAGGGATAATCATCATAAAAAAAACATGTATAAATGAAAATAATAGACACATAACATACATGAGAAGGAACCATCATATTCTATTAACCATAAGAAATAAGTACAAAGGAATTATACTCAAGAAATGGAAGCCTCCTCTCCAACTTGTAGCATGGCCTCCTCCCCCCAATGTAGCAGGTATCCCACACAATGGCATGGATATTATATCTATCCCCTTTCCTCTTGATAATGTGATATTATAAATACTCATTCTATCCCCCTAGAGAATGTATCTAGACCCCTAAGGGCTTGAGAAGTTAGGAAACTTCTACAATAATGGACCCCTAGCCAAATCATGCACAAGTGGGTCAAGTTGATTTGTTTTGAAATGAAAAAATCTAGAAACGTTTTCTCAATTATGAGTTTTTTCCAATTATCTCAATTATGAAATAGTTATTATATCATAATTATAATATTTTGACAAAATATTTATGATAAATTACCCGATATTCATGTAATTCCACCCTTTCAACATGGAATAACTCCCACATAAGTAAAAGAAAAGGTGAAATGGGATGCATTCTAGCCAACAACTCAGGTAAGTTGAACTTGGGTCTCTCTTACTATAATGGAGTGGAAAATAGGGCTATAACAAGGCGATAATAAGTTATATTAGCTATACAGGTGCATCTTCAAGCAAGTAATCCTACAATATCTTGGCCTTTGAAGGAAGAAAATTAAAGGGACTTTAGAAATGATGCTACTTCAAGAATTTCTGCTGATCAACAATGGATTGAACCACATCTAAGACATAACAAATTCAGAAGATTGTCCTACTCTCCCATGTATGAAATTTTTTTTCTTGGTCATTGTTACTCTTGCGAGAATTTTGGACATAAAACAATTCATTGTAAAATCAATACAAGAGGCAATTATGAAGGAAGTAGGAATGATTATGGATTTGCAATAAATGACCATATATCAAGAAATGTTCATGGATCTACCAACAAAAACTATAATCCATTTGAACCATCGATGAATCAAAACATTTCAGGTTATAAGTGCAACAATTTTGGTCACAAGGCATATGATTGTAGGCTTGTGAAAGGAAATGCTCCAACCATAAAGAAAATGAAGCCAAATATGAAATGGGAAAGGAAAAAGAAGGGAGATTTCAATATAGCATTTTCCACTGAATACAAAGAATATGAATGGTACATAGACAATGTATGCTTGGCACATATGATAAGAGATCAAAACAAATTTTTCAATCCAAACAGAAAAAGCAACATTGTTGCGTTTGGAGATAAATCCTCTGCCAAGATACATGGAAAAGGTGAAGCAAATTTCGAAAATGAACATGTCAAAGTAAACATGTTTTGTTGGTCGAGGATTTGAAGCAGAATGTTCTCAGTGTCAGTAAAATATGAGATCAAGGGTATAATCTCTTATTTGATTCCCAAAAATGATGAATCAAAGAAGAATACTTAGGAAAATTGGTTGAAACAACTACAAGAAGACCAAACAATATATACATTCTAGAGTAAGTAGAGAAAAATAAAATTTCATCCAAGAAAAATAGATTTAAGAAAAACAATGAAGGAAAGGACAAGAAGACAAAAGTAATGTTGAGTGCGATGTGTTCAGGGGGAGTAACCTAGAAGAAATAAGTCATCCTTTTCCATTGCTGTCAAAGGGGGAGAAAGGAATTGAAGCATGGAGATAGGGGGAGTATGATGACAAGGGGAGCATGAATATTGACATCAATGACAAAGGGGGAGAGTGTTGGAAGAAATTTTCATTGATGTAAAAGAGTGAATGGGCCAACATTTGTTTGATGATATGCATGCACAAGTTAGTGAATTTTTATGCAAATTCACTTTAGATTAGTATCTTTTGTCACACCATTTCATTTGATAGGTGCCATGCCTTATGGGTCATCTTGGTTGAAGAGATATTCAAGTTTTAAGTTTGATGCCCAAAATGGATGGGTGTAGAATAAGTTCTTGCCCCACAAATTTATGGCCCTAATAATTTCTCGCTACCCTTAAAAGGAGGTCAAAAATTGTAATTCAAATTGACCTAAGTCCATATATCCAAGTCGAATTTTAAATAAAGCATACTGAAAGAAAAATTTTAAAAGTTTCCTAAGCCTCCTTGTCCAAGAATACATGTTAAAATATTTTATTGTATGGAAAAATTTCATGTTTTCCATGGGCAGGTCGGCCCCAAGTTAGGCCTCCTTCCAACACTATATATTACCTAGTTGTGGAGCATGAAAATACGTCAATTAGTGGAATCTTATAATCAAGAATTTGCTAAATTTATCTAGTAAGTTTGTGAGTTTGTTGAACATATAAAGAAGATTGAGTTTGGGAATATTTTCTAAAGAAAATTTCATGGAATATTGCTTGAGGATATCCACAGTAATATTTTGTTGATTATTCGAGTTCCCGTGGTAGAGTTAAAGACCTATAATGACACCCTATTTCAGTCTTATGGCAATTTTTTTGATGTTTTCTAAGGTAGATATGATCCAATGATAGGTTTGAGTTTAAGGCTTCATGGGGCAGGTACAAAATCTTGGACAATATCTGAATATATGGTAATCCGAGGTAGAGACTGAGGCAGAAGCTGATCCACGGTACCCTCTGAAACTAATTCAAACTTGAAGAAAATTTTGGCCTCGAGGAAGACTAATATTCAACCTCTCTAGCCATCTTAGTTTAGTATTTTTTTTCACATTTTTTTGGCCCTTTTAAGCAGAGGTCCTGAGGCCTATTTCGACCCTTGTTCGAGGCACTTCCATGACTTGACTAGAGGCACATATTAACATTTTTGAATTCTTATTTGAGGCAGGATTGGAGGCTTGTATTCAATATTTATATGGCCATGATAGGGCTTATTTTATCAAAAGGAGAAGTCTGCTTATACTATGGATATAGGAAGGTATGGCTTTCCTTGACACCTTTCAATGCTAAGGTCGTTAAGCAACATTTAAGAACCAATATTGAAGTATGATATTTTTAGTGACAAGACAATGATACTTGGACAAAATTGATAATGCTTTGTTGACCATAATATGAGCATGTATTGACATAAGTTGATAGTATGATATCGTTGTAACTGGGTCACTATTTTTGGTATGAAGCCCAAGACATTTTGTTTTATTTTTTCTATTGTAATGATTTATATTTGTAACAATTATATTTCATAACTTCATATTTAAATTTAATTAATAAGTATATAAAAACTTAATGCTTACAATATACTTACAATATAACAAAGTTTTGAATCATGGAGATTCACTTCCACTTCACCATGGAGATTATTAACTTGTAAATAATCTTTGTTGCAATATCATGGGCCAATATCATGACCTATAAATACCATATGCCCAAAAAATAATAACTCATTTGACATTCAAATATTTTATATAGATTTAATTTAATTTAATTTTATGACATTTTCTTAATTAAATTTAAAAGCTAAAAGGGAATAACTTCTTTTCAAATAAATCTCAAGCATCTATCCTCACAACTAAAAAATATTCCATAAAAGTTAAATATTTTTTTTAGTAAAATTTGAATTATATATATATATATATATATATATATATATATATATATATATATATATATGAAATTTATATAAATATAAATGATATTATTAAGAACCAACATAGATCTATCATAACTTTAAATCTAGAGGAATAAAATTTTTCGAGATGCAAACTTTTCCTTAAGTTTTGCATTAAATTTTTTTTTTTGCATCTTGAGATAGTTGATCCCTCTCAGCTAGGTATAGAGTTAAAATGGATCTATGCTGGTTTTAACTATAATTAATTAATCATTAAACTTATATATATATATATATATATATATATATATATATATATAATGAAAAGTTGATCTTTAAACTAGTCACAAAATGTTGACCTTCAAACCAATCACAAAATTGTGTTCTCTAAATCTTTAATACCTTTCAGAAAAACATTTTATTTATATTTATTCAACTATTCATATATCAAATATTCCACGCAACATATACATATTTATAGTCAATTGGAGTTATCCTAAATGGTTAGGGAGAATGGTAGTTATGTCCTTTACCTAAATTCAATATAATGATGATAAATATTGTTATAATAACTATTTATATTGTATTATACTTTTTCTCAATATAACTAAATAACTACATACTTTCTCATTTCACAAAATTTGTATGGTAACATACTCATTTTAAGTGACAAAATATAATGTTAAAATTTAGACATTGTTACACAACTTACATTTTTATTTATATTTCACATTTTAAGATAATTATTATAAAATAAATTTTTTTTTTAAGGGTGATTTTTTCTAATTAAATATTATATAATTTTGAATCTATATATATATATAATTTTTATTTAAAATATTTTTCAATTTTAAATTTCATTGTTACTTTATTTTATTATTATTATTATTGTTGTTATTTTGTATCTAGAGGAATTAGATATATGAGTCCATTCCAATCTCTATCACTATAATTTCTAGGTGTCTGCTTAGACCTTTCTAGTAGGCACAAGTAAATCAAAGATTTGAACCTCAAACTTCCTCACACATAACATTTCATTTTCATGGCCATGAAAATTGAATTACTCAACAAAACATTACTTCATTACTATTTATATGAATAAGTGAAAAACACTTAAATTAATATATTTTTATAAAAAAATATATGAAAATAAAACAAATATATATTCTCCAATTGAAATCAGGTAAATGAATAAGAAACATTTAAATTAATATATTTCTTATAAATAATAATGTAAAAAAATAAAATTCTCACTTTGATTTAGGAAAAATCTTCACATTAAGGTATGTATGATTTATTTTTCTTTTTACTCACATCCATGTTTCCATGTTTAGTTAAATGCATAATTTTATTTATTTATTTACTTTTCTAAATTGAAAATAACAATTATATATTCTCCAATAAAATTATGTAAATAAATATAAAACATTTAAATTAATGTACTTCTTATAAAAAATAATGTGAAAAATAAAATTCACACATTGATTTAGGAAAAATCTCCATGTATGATTTATTTTGTTTTACTCTCGAATAATAATAAGACATGCATGTTGAGTTAAATGTATAATTTTATTTATTTATTTACTTTTATGTATTGAAGATTCTTGCATAATAAAACATCCATAGTTAATTAAATGCATAATTTTATTTATTTATTTACTTTTATGTATTGGAGATTCTTGATCCAGGAGAATTAACAATAATAGAGGCTGTATTTTTGGTTGTTTCCGCATATTGTATTTTTGGTTGTTGCCAAATATTATTGTTGGTATCATCGTACGTATTTTTCATTCACAATGTATGTTATTATTTTTAATATTATGATTATTATATATATAGTCTATTATTATTATTATATAATAACTGGTTTTTATGATTATTATGTCACTGCATGACATATAGTTTTATCATAGTTTCAATGAAGTGGTATTAGTTCATTGTCGTACTAAAAATTTAGCGAAAATTTTATGCAGTTGTTAAAGTCGACTTTTGGTTTTTTGATTTTCGATGAGCATCTCGCCCCACGCCCACTCCAATCCCCAAGGAATGACGTATCACTTTCCGATAACATTTAACAAAATTGGGATATTGGAAAAGGGTAGGGAAACATTATAGTTGCGTAATCACCACATTGGAATTCTATATTGGTTTAGAAAAAACATGACGTCGTTAATGCGAGCATTGAAGAAACAACAGGAGTTATGTTTTTGAACTAAAATGCAGGTTCTGGGGTTTATTGCACAACATTACAACATTGTGAGTTTAGCTTTGCTTCAACTAGAGACAATGTCAACGATAGGAATTTTCATTCACCGTAGTCTAACTAGATTGCTTTTTTTCCCTAAAAATCGTTGAAATTTCGGTAAGATTTTAAGAAAATCTGGCAATGATTTTTGAAAATCCAAGTTATAGCTATCAAACGTCAATATTTTGGGTGCCCTAGAGGTTTTTGATGGTGCTGAATCCATTTCCACCATTAAAAACATGATTCAAACATTGCTACTCAGATATTTCTTAAATTTTTTTTTCTTGGATTCCGGCCACTTTTGGCTGTCTGGGCAATTCCTCTGCCTCCATAGAAAACTCCGTTTCTTTCGACGAGAGTGAGGTACGAAAGTCAAATTTGAGCAAAGCCATAACAAGTTCAAGTCCATGGCAGGAGTATCGTTTTGCAATCCATAAGGTTTTTCTCCATTCTCATTCCTTTTGTTTCTTCTTTCAATTAAATGTGTTTGCAGAGCATGTGACATTTGAGAAAAAATTGTAAAACCATGGAAAACTATATTTCTATCAGTCGAATGTGTGAGCATGAATTTCATTCTGAAGTCAACACTTGGCTAGATGTTATTGCATGGTAGCAGGATGGAAAACTTTTCTATGATTTTGATCATATGAAGCCTATTGAATAGGGTATGTCCACTTCCCACAAACATTCAAAAGATGTTCCAGAAGAGCTCTAGCCCTTGTTGAAGAAATCCAAGGAATGTGTGAGCTCTGCCTATGCCACTTGGTCTGAGGGCAGCTCATATGTTCAAAAAAATATTTAGGTACACCATCTTACCCCCCGTATACTTCACCACCTACTATTGCATCTACCATTCCACCTACCACGAGTTTTAGCCCCCTTTCACCTTGCCAGGTTCATAATACTCCGCTATCTTCCACTATCATTGACCTCAATGCCGACCCTCTAGCTATGGATCCTTTAGTGCCTATTCATGAGGAAATACCCCCATCCCCCCATACAACCTCTAAAGAAACACCTAATTTGTTTGCAACCACCCTATAAGAATGCCTCAAATCACCTACCACCCTTCATAACCATGCAAAAATGGAAATCAACTCTGCAACTACGCATTCTGCTCATATGGCTACCGCTGTTGTTCCCCCACCATTGAATTGTCTATCCACTGTATCCACTCTATCTCAACTGTCCTCGTCTTCCCCTCCACCAATTTTGGCCAAACAAGTTGCTGAGTTAATGAGAGACCCTGAGTAATGTCGCCAAGTAATTTCCCTTGCTTCGCAACAACATGACCTTATCACCTTCATTCCTAGGCCTATTGTGCACTAGATTATACACAACCAAAGAGCTATGGTTCAAAGGGAATTTTATCCATAGGATCAATTCAAATGGTTAGTTTCTAGTAGAAAACCACTACAATCTAGACTCCCGCCAGCAGATACTGTTGTTGTCGATACCCTTAGTAATCAGTCCTATCCTCAGTTAGTTCAATTCATTCATGCTTTTGTTTCTCAATTGGAACACCAATTAGTCCGGACGGAGACCGGATGCAATGTCTTCAAGTCACCTGTGAAGAGAAACAACATCATTTTCATGCCACCTCTACATTTCAAGCCCAACTACAAGTTGAAAAGTAAGGATTAGAGAAAAATTTTAGTGCAGTCCATAATCAGTTGCAATATTTGTGGCCTACCATTTCTCCATATGTTGTTGAAAAACCTGAATATTTCAACACTTTCTCCCCTGCTCAATGTTGTATTTTGATTGAAGAAAACTGTCAAAAGCTTGTGTCCAAAAATGAAAAACTTCAAGACACTGTTAAGGATATGAAAAGTCTAAATCAGATCCTTCCACCACTTACCGCACTTAGATTAATGAGCAATTGTAGACTGCCACTTCTCTCCATGCTAATTGGCCGCAAGTTATGCAAGAATCCTAACACATGTTTCGCCAAATATATAATTCTAGTCATTTTGTTGCGAAGAAAAATGCAACCATTGATCCCCTGCATCAGAATGCTAAGAATATCTATCAGTAGGCCCCAGTGACTTTGGATCTGGACATTAAGAAACAAATCCTAGAACAAGCAGATGTAATTGAAGCATAAATCACCAAGTTGGAAGATGTTGTGCAGGTTACCAAGCGAGTTCTCCGCAACCTTCAACTAGAAGCTCAAAAACTTGAGACTCTCCTTCGTTTCGAAGTGGTGAAAATGTTGAAGAAGTGATGGACTATGCGGGCTCTTTGTTGGCACCCTCGGTTGAACCTTGGGTCAAACTTAAATCAAAATTTCTCACCAACACTCCTCCATAGAAGAAGAATTATTTTCAGTAGGCATATAAGGAACAAGCACATAAAAAGGTTCATTATTGATAGGATTCAACTGCACTATTACAGGGTAGAGAGTGTTAGTTAAAGGTGGGTTATAATGTGGCAAAGGAATTTTGTCAGTTAACTCTACAATGATATGATATTCCTCCCTAGGACCAAAGTTATCCCCCCTAGTCTGGTTATGGTTTTAGTTTTCTGTTACCCGAATTAACCTGTTTCTACGCGGTGGTAGACTTTCCTCTTCAAGAGAAAGGCCTAACAATCTCTAAGAAAATCAATTACTTTGTTCAACTACAGTGAATATATATATATATATATATATATATATTATAAAATTATGACAATGGGGAAACACTTATGGTCAAACTATGACTTGGACCAAGAATCACTCTCTAAAAGAGACCCTAAAGGTAAGAACACACAAACCAAAGAGATAGAGAAGGGAAATTCCCGCTATCGAAG
The DNA here is from genome assembly GCA_034641835.2 of Pinus albicaulis. Classification (NCBI taxonomy): domain Eukaryota; kingdom Viridiplantae; phylum Streptophyta; class Pinopsida; order Pinales; family Pinaceae; genus Pinus; species Pinus albicaulis. The sequence continues at coordinate 219,548,629 of CM076570.1, forward strand.
CCTACTTAATTAGGGCACAAGTAAAAAATGAAGATGTGATTGGGATGGTTATAACATGCACATTATTAATGATCCTTTTAAGCCTAGTACAAGCACCCTTATTAGGGGTGGGGTATCCTCTAAGAGGATCGAGTGAGTCTGCATGAAATATGCCTTGCGTACAGAGAGGAGGAGCCCCTCCACGTTACCTATGTAAAATATCCTAGAGAAAGGCCACTAAGGTTACCACCCACTAAGGTTACCGCCAACAACAAAATTTCGTAGAGGGACAATCGATAGCCATATTCACAAGAAAGGGAAAGAAAACAAATTCTAAAACTTCTTGAGAGGTCCCTCAAATTAAGGTGTACTCCTCCCAAGTGGTCCCCAAGTGCTACAATAAAATATTCTAATAACAATGTTTGTAATACATGCAAACCCCACAAACCATGCCACCAAGACTAATGAAGTGGGTCATGTAACTCCACTAGCCTTAAGTGTGACCTCATGACTGACCCTTTTGTTAGAAGGGCTTCCTAGACTGTATCGCTGAAAGTGGATTTTCCCTCCCTACCACAATATGCTAGGTTTTTTTTTTGGTATTGGAGTAGTTAATCTTACACTTCGATTCCAAGACCCTAGCCTACATTAATGTTAGTGTGCTACAAGTGAAAATAAAATACATGTCAAATACATTTTATTATATAATTAATTAAAAGAGGTGTTTTTTTTTACTCAATAAGGTAATGATGTGAAACTTAGAGGGCGTGAATAGAATCTTTTAAGAAAAACCCTAATGCAACTATCTAACAACACAAAATTTTACTTTTCAATTTGATGCAAACTAGCTACAAGAGGGAGGATATTATTTTCCTTTTAAAAGAGAAAATAGAAACTTCAAACACTTTCAATAAACAAATATATAAAATTATATAAGCTTATAACAATTACACACAAGAACACAACCCAAATAAACCACTCAAAAGGAGAGAGAAAACAATACCAAGCAAGAACAAAAAACACTCGAAAGCTCTAAAATTGGGATTTTGCAAACATGACCACTCATAAGCAATCAAAAGAAATTTGATAGAGAGAAAATAGACAATGCCAATCAAGTAAGGGTTGTCGCTCAATGTATAAGAGATACAATGATCTATACATGTCAACAAACCAAAAACCTTAATTCAGGGAGCAACTAGAAAGGAGTGGTAACACATAAGAAATTTTGAATTTGGTACAAATAACATATAAAATTCACCCAAATAAACCTTTCCATTCAATATTTTTGTAGCAACAACTAATGAGAAACCAAGGTACTAAAAAATTCAAGTAAGAATAAGCACAAAAATTGAATAAAAGCTCAACAAAGAGAAAGAAACCAGATCAAACAAAAGGAAAGAAACCAAAAGTAGATCTGGAGCTAGATCAAGACTGTAAACAAAGAAACAAAACATATATGAAAAATAAGATCCAAGTCATGAGGAAAAAAACAACAAAACCAAATGTAAAATTGCTTTAAGGAAACCCTAAACCTGGCTAATCAATAAATCAAACTCACAATGTGAGTACAAGGTCAAATCTAAAATAAATCTAGGCTATAGATGACAGTAACTAATAGATACAAAAATCTAAGAACAAATATGAAAAAAAAGACTTCAAATCCAAGAAAATTAGGTTTAACAAGAAACCCTAGAACTGATAAACCAACAGGTCCAATTCAAGATAAGAGGAAAAAATCATATCTAGGGTGGATTTGAACCTACATAATAAAAAAAGGACAAATCTAAGTTCTTGGGAAAAAATGCAAATCTACTCACATTTAGAAAGGCCTTGAATTGACACCTTCACAAAAACTTGTTTTTCCTTTTTCTCTTTATAGCAAAAAAATAAATCATCAAAAAATTCCATAAAAAATAAGGTACCTAAGGGTCTCTTCTCAAATAATTGACTCGCTAGAATTCACAAGAAAAACCTAGAAAATAGTTCATGAAAAAATAGTGTTTTTTTCATTCTACATCCCTTTAAAAATTCAAATTGACAATAACCTTGATGTGACAAAGTGTACAACCAAGAGATGATCCTCACATGGAATATAACTATAACGCATGCGATGATAGCTATATTCACTCTATATGTAGTTATAGGCCAACAATGATGGAGAAAAACACATTCAAAAGAGAGATTCGAGTGAGATAAAGAAAAATCTAATGTTAATTAAATAAATAACCCGAAACAAGTCACATTCACTTAGAGAAAAAGTTAGAAGGAATAGAAAGAAAAATAAGCCATAAGAAGAATAGATCCAATAAATTAAGGGCTAACTCCCTAGTGGATTTTAAAGTTTTGTGACGGCAAAATTTCACCTAATAAGAGTAGGTTACTTTTAACCCAGTAAGCTCCTTAGAACTTAGTACCTGAGATTGGTGTGTGCAATGATCAATAGAACAAAAAAATCATATTACTATCCAAACAATGTATCCATGGCATTCATACATGAGATTATCATGCAAAGAGGTTGAGAAAATACCTAATCCCTCGAATGTAGATGAAGGGTGTTGCACTTAATGTCAAGAATCCTGCTTCTACTTGAAGATCTCACTCCTAGCTATCACGTTCCAAAGGCCTACACACATACACCAACAAACTAAGAACATAATCCTTCCGTAGAGGGCTAATCATTATAAAAAAAGCATGTATAAATGAAAATAATAGACACATAACATACATGGGAAGGAACCATCATATTCTATTAACCATAAGAAATAATTACAAAGAAATTATACTCAAGAAATGGAAGCCTCCTCTCCAACTCGTAGCATGGCCTCCTCCCCCCAAAGTAGCAGGTATCCCACACAATGGCATGGATATTATATCTATCCCCTTTCCTCTTGATAATGTGATATTATAAATACTCATTCTATCCCCCTAGAGAATGTATCTAGACCCCTAAGGGCTTGAGAAGTTAGGAAACTTATACAATAATGGACCCCTAGCCAAATCATGCACAAGTGGGTCAAGTTGATTTGTTTTGAAATGAAAAAATATAGAAAATTTTTCTCAATTATGAGCTTTTTCCAATTATCTCAATTATGAAATAGTTATTATATCATAATTATAATATTTTGACAAAATATTTATGATAAATTACCCAATATTCATGTAATTCCACCCTTTTAACATGGAATAACTCCCACATAAGTAAAAGCAAAGGTGAAATGGGATGCATTCTAGCCAACAACTCAGGTAAGTTGAACTTGGGTCTCTCTTACTATAATGGAGTGGATAATAGGGCTATAACAAGGCAATAATAAGTTATCTTAGCTATACAGGTGCATCTTCAAGCAAGGAAGCCTACAAGATCTTGGCCTTTGAAGGAATAAACTTAAAGGGACTTTAGAAATGATGCTACTTCAAGAATTTCTACTGATCAACAATGGATTGAACCACTTCTAAGACATAAAAAATTTAGAAAATTGTCCTACTCTCCCAGGTATGAAATTTTTTTTCTTGGTCATTGTTACTCTTGCGAGAATTTTGGACATAAAACAATTCATTGTAAAATCAATACAAGAGGCAATTATGAAGGAAGTAGGAATGATTATGGATTTGAAATAAATGACCATATATCAAGAAATGTTCATGGATCTACCAACAAAAACTATAATCCATTTGAACCATCGATGAATCAAAACATTTCAAGTTATAAGTGAAATAATTTTGGTCACAAGTCATATGATTGTAGGCTTGTGAAAGGAAATGCTCCAACCATAAAGAAAATGAAGCCAACTATGAAATGGGAAAGAAAAAAGAAGGGAGATTTCAATATAGCATTCGCCACTGAATACAAAGAATATGAATGTTACATAGACAATGTATGCTTGGCACATATGATAAGAGATCAAAACAATTTTTTCAATCCAAAAAGAAAAAGCAACATTGTTGTTTTTGGAGATAAATCCTCTGCCAATATACATGGAAAAGGTGAAGTAAATTTTGGAAATGAACATGTCAAAGTAAACATGTTTTGTTGGTTGTGGATTTGAAGCACAATGTTCTCAGTGCCAGTAAAATATGAGATCAAGGATATAATCTCTTATTTGATTCCCAGAAATGTTGAATCAAAGAAGAATACTTAGGAAAATTGGTTGAAACAACTACAAGAAGACCAAACAATATATACATTCTGGACTAAGTAGAGAAAAAATAAAATTTCATCCAAGAAAAATAGATTTAAGAAAAACAATGAAGGAAAGGACAAGAAGACAAAAGTAATGTTGAGTGCAATGTGTTCAGGGGGAGTAACCTAGAAGAAATAAGTCACCCTTTTCCATTGCTGTCAAAGGCGGAGAAAGGAATTGAAGCATGGAGATAGGGGCAGTATGATGACAGGGGGAGCATGAATATTGACATCAATGACAAAGGGGGAGAGAGTTGGAAGAAATTTTCATTGATGTAAAAGAGTGAATGGGCCAACATTTGTTTGATGATATGCATGCACAAGTTTGTGAATTTTGATGCAAGATCACTTTAGATTAGTATCCCTTGTCACACCATTTCGTTTTATAGGTGGCATGCCTTGTGGTTCCTCTTGGTTGAAGAGGTATTCAAGTTTTAAGTTTGATGCCCCAAATGGATGGGTGTAGAATAAGTTTTTGCCCCACAAATTTATGGCCCTAATAATTTCTCGCTACCCCTAAAAGGAGGTCAAAAATTGTAATTCAAATTGACCTAAGTCCATATGTCCAAGTCGAATTTTAAATAAAGCATACTGAAAGAAAATTTCTAAAAGTTTCCTAAGCCTCCTTGTCCAAGAATACATGTTAAAATATTTTATTGTATGGCAAAATTTCATGTTTTCCGTGGGCAGGTCGGCCCCAAGTTAGGCCTCCTTCCAACACTATATATTACCCAGTTGTGGAGCATGAAAATACGTCAATTAGTGGCATCTTATAATCAAGAATTTGCTAAAGTTATCTAGTAAGTTTGTGAGTTTGTTGAACATATAAAGAAGATTGATTTTGGGAATATTTTCTAAAGAAAATTTCATGGAATATTGCTTGAGGATATCCAAAGTAATATTTTGTTGATTATCTGAGTTCCCATGGTAGAGTTAAAGACCTATAATGATGCCCTATTTCAGTCTTGTGGCAAGTTTTTTGATGCTTTCTAAGGTAGATATGATCCACTGATAGGTTTGAGTTTAAGGCTTCATGGGGAAGGTACAAAATCTTGGACAATATCCGAATCTATGGTAATCCGAGGTAGAGATTGAGGCAGAAGCTGATCCAAGGTACCCTCTGAAACTAATTCAAACTTGAAGAAAATTTTTGCCCTGAGGAAGACTAATATTCAACCTCTCTAGCAGTCTTAGTTCAGTATTTGTTTGCAATTTTTTTGGCCCTTTTAAGCAGAGGTTCTGAGGCCTATTTCGACCCTTGTTCGAGGCACTTCCATGACTTGACTAGAGGCACATATTAACATTTTTGAAGGCTTATTTGAGGCAGGATTGGAGGCTTGTATTCACTAGTTATATGGCCATGATAGGGCTTTTTTCATCAAACGGAGAAGTCTTCTTATACAATGGATATAGGAAGGTATGGCTTTCCTTGACACCTTTCAATGCTAAGGTCATTAAGCAACATTTAAGAACCAATATTGAAGTATGATCTTTTTAGTGACAAGACAATGATACTTGGACAAATTTGACAATGTTTTGTTGACCATAATATGAGCATGTATTGACATAAGTTGATAGTATGATATCGTTGTAACTAGGTCACTATTTTTGGTATGAAGCCGAAGACATTTTGTTTTATTTTTTCTATTGTAATGATTTATATTTGTAACAATTATATTTCATAACTTCATATTTAAATTTAATTAATAAGTATATAAAAAATTAATGCTTACAATATAACAAAGTTTTGAATCATGGAGATTCTCTTCCACTTCACCATAAAGATTATTAACTTGTAAATAATCTTTGTTGCAATATCATGGGCCAATACCATTACCTATAAATACCATATGCCCAAAAAACAATAACTCATTTGACATTCAAATATTTTATATAGATTTAATTTAATTTAATTTTATAACATTTTCTTAATTAAATTTAAAAGCTAAAAGGGAATAACTTCTTTTCAAATAAATCTCAAGCATCTATCCTCACAACTAAAAAATATTCCATGAATATTCCATAAAAGTTAAATATTTTTTTTAGTAAAAATTAAATTATATATATATATGAAATTTATATAAATATAAATGATATTATTAAGAACCAACATAGATCTATCATAACTCTAAATCTAGAGGAATAAAATCTCTCGAGATGCAAACTTTTCCCTAAGTTTTGCATTAAAAAAAATTTTGCATCTTGAGATATTTGATCCCTCTCCGCTAGGTACAGAGTTAAAATGGATCTATGCTAGTTTTAACTATAATTAATTAATCATTAAACTTATATATATATATATATATATATATATATATATATATATATATATATATATATATATATATATATAGAAAAGTTGATCTTTAAACTAGTCACAAAATGTTGACCTTCAACCCAATCACAAAATTGTGTTCTCTAAATCTTTAATACCTTTTAGAAAAACATTTTATTTATATTTATTCAACTATTCATATATCAAATATTCCACGCAACATATACATATTTATAGTCAATTGGAGTTATCCTAAATGGTTAGGGAGAATGGTAGTTATGTCCTTTACCTAAATTCAATATAATGATGATAAATATTGTTATAATAACTATTTATATTGTATTATACTTTTTTTCACTATAACTAAATAAATATATACTTTTTCATTTCACAAAATTTGTATGGTAAGATACTCATTTTAAGTGAAAAAATGTAATGTTAAAATTTAGACATTGTTACACAACTTACATTTTTATTTATTTTTCACATTTTAAGATAATTATTATAAAAGAATTTTGTTTTTTTGGGTGATTTTTTCTAGCTAAATATTATATAATTTTGAATATATATATATATAATTTTTATTTAAAATATTTTTCAATTTTAAATTTCAATGTTACTTTATTTTATTATTATTATTGTTGTTGTTATTTTGCATCTAGAGGAATTAGATATATGAGTCCATTCCAATCTCTATCACTATAATTTCTAGGTGTCTACTTATACCTTTCTAGTAGGCACAAGTAAATCAAAGATTTGAACCTCAAACTTCCTCACACATAACATTTCATTTTCATGGCCATGAAAATTGAATTACTCAACAAAACATTACTTCATTATTATTTATATGAATAAGTGAAAAACACTTAAATTAATATATTTTTATAAAAAATTATGTGAAAATAAAACAAACATATATTCTCCAATTAAAATCAGGTAAATGAATAGGAAACATTTAAATTAATATATTTCTTATAAATAATAATGTGAAAAAATAAAATTCTCACTTTGATTTAGAAAAAATCTGATTTATTTTTCTTTTTACTCACTCAATCAGACATCCATGTTTCCATATTTAGTTAAATGCATAATTTTATTTATTTATTTACTTTTCTAAATTGAAAATAACAATTATATATTCTCTAGTAAAATCATGTAAATGAATATAAAACATTTAAATTAATATACTTCTTATAAAAATAATATGAAAAATAAAATTCACACATTAATTTAGGAAAAATCCCATGCATGATTTATTTTGTTTTACTCTCAAATAATAATAAGACATTCATGTTTAGTTAAATGTATAATTTTATTTATTTATTTACTTTTATGTATTGAAGATTCTTGATGCAAGAGAATAATAAGACATCCATAGTTAATTAAATGCATAATTTTATTTATTTATTTACTTTTATGTATTTAGATTCTTGATCCAAGAGAATTAACAATAATAGAGGTTGTATTTTTGGTTGTTTCCCGCATATTTTATTTTTGGTTGTTGCCAAATATTATTGCTGGTATCATCGTACTTATTTTTCATTCACAATGTATGTTATTATTTTTAATATTATGATTATTATATATATATGTAGTTTATTATTATTATTATATAATAAATGTTTTTTATGATTATTATGTCATTGTATGACATATAGTTTTATCATAGTTTCAATGAAGTGGTATTAGTTCATTGTCGTACTAAAAATTTAGTGAAAATTTTATGCAGTTGTTAAAGTCGACTTTTGGTTTTTTGATTTTCGATGAGCATCTCGCCCCACGCCCACTCCAATACCCAGAGAATGACGTATCACTTTCCCATAATATTTAACACAATTGGGATATTGGAAAAGGGTAGGGAAACATTATAGTTGCATAATCACCACATTGGAATTCTATATCGGTTGAAAACATGACGCCGTTAATGCGAGCATTGAAGAAACAACAGGAGTTATGTTTTGAACTAAAATGCAGGTTATAGGGTTTCGTGCGCAACATTACAACATTGTGAGTTTAGCTTTTCTTCAACTAGAGACAATGTCAACGACAGGAATTTCTTTTGACTGTAGTCTAACTAGACTGCTTTTTTTCTTGAAAATCATCGAAATTTCAGTAAGATTTTAAGAAAATCTGGCAATAATTTTTGAAAATCCAAGTTATAGCTATCAAACTTCAATATTTTGGGTGCCCTAGAGGTTTTTGATGGTGCTGAATCCATTTCCACCATAAAAAACATGATTCAAACATTGCTACTAAGAGATTTCTTAATTTTTTTTTGCTTGGATTTCGGCCACTTTTGGTCGTCTGGGCAATTCCTCTGCCTCCATAGACAACTTCGTTTCTTTCGATGAGAGTGAGGTACGAAAGTCAAATCTGAGAGAAGCCATAACGAGTTCAAGTCCATGGCAGGAGTATCATTCTACAGTCCATAAGGTTTTTCTCCATTCTCATTACTTTTGTTTCTTCTTTCAATTAAATGTGTTTGCGGAGAATGTGACATTTGAGAAAAAATTGTAAAACCATGTAAAACTATATTTCTATCAGTCGATTGTGTGAGCTTAGGGTAGTAATAAACCCTCAGTACTCGGCACTATATGAATGACAAAGTGAACAATGAACAATGTAACTACAACTTAATCACCCGGGTATTAGCAACATGTAGGGGAAGCTTCAATGGGTTTAGTAGCAGGCATGTAGGGGAAGTTTCACTGGGTTTAGCAACAGGAACGTAGGGGAGGTTTCAGTGGGTTTAGCAACATGTAATTTGGAGTGGGTTTGAGAGCGCCTTCTCGGTGGAGTGGTGTCTACTCTGAGAAGCGAGCATTCCATTTCTACAGGAGTGAGCACTGACAGTAAAATCCGAGCGAATCTATATCGAGTTCAATTCCGTGGTAGGAGCACCGTTCTACAGTGCATAAGTGAAAAATGAACAATGAGTAAGTAGTGAGGAAGAGGAACAGGGAGGCAGGGACATGCAGAGTTCCTGTAGTAGGCAGTGGATAGCAACAACAACTGTGAGGAGTAGGTCAAAGACTGATTTCTACAGGCACACTGTGAAGAATAGGGTGGAACTACAAATTTCTTCTCTTTATTTTATATCTATTGTGTTTGTCTATTTATCTTAAGCATGGGTAAAAGAGGGTCTAATGAACATAATGAACTTTCTTTGGTGGAAAAAAAACATCCATGTAACCTAGAGATAGGGAAATTTAACTCAGCTGGGTGTAAAACATCAAAAAATTTATATAACCAAGCAATGGGCTCTATCTTAAGGAGAATTTATGAGGAAGGTTGGAGCATTCCTTCGATTCACCCTCTTCAATTTCCAAGTCTTGCCCCTGACATTTTGACAGAGAATGTAAGAGGGACATGGTGTGTTCCATCTGATACATTTGGTACAAGTGAAAGACTGATATTTGTGTATGCAAAGAAATACAGAGGGATTTTATGGTGTAGACAAGATAAACAAATGAAACAGGTACAAAGAAAAAAACTCACATGGATATTACCAAAATTAATTAATAACAAGACAACTTTTATTGTCAAAATGAAATCATTAGAGAAAGAGTAGGGAAGTCAAGCGGTGGAGAAGATAAAAGGTAAAGGGGCACGATCTAAGAAAAATAAGTATAGGCTAAAGCAACGAGAAATTGAAAACTTAGCAGTAAACAAAGAAGAAAGCAGTAAGAACACACGCAACCCCACAACCACTCTATTTTTGTGGTCATCAGAGCTTTATGTAAGCGATCTCATGAACATGAAAATAAGAATTGAGCTTATTGAATCAAAGGAACACCATGAATATTCAAAGATGAAAGAAATGGTAGTAGTCAGTTAGAAACTTGAAAGGGAAAACAAAATTTTCAAAGAGAAGATAATAAATTTGCAGAAAAATATGGAAAGAGGACAACAATAGTTGATCGCTTTGAGACAAGAACTAGAAAAAACCAAGGTAGTTGAAAAAAAGGATTCGGAGGGAGGGAACATTGGCAATAGAAAACATACAGAATAGTTTCAATCATATTTGACAAGCACAGAGTTGAGAGAAAGAAAACTAAGACAACACATGGAAGAGTCTAAATATTGGGCACAAGTGGTAAAGCAACCATCAACCGAGCAAAAGGAAATTATGGAGAAGAAAATCAAGAGGTAAGTAAGAGAAGAAAAAAAAAGGCAAGTCAAGGCTACAAATGTAATTATCAAAGGTATGAAGGACTTTGGAGAGAAATAGAGGACCGATATGCTAGTCAGGGACTTTCTCAAGGAAGAGTTGAAATGGTCAGGCTATATTCAACAAGAAAATGGGATTGGAAGGAAAAAAGAAAAGGGAAATCACATAAATGTGAGAGTTATTTTGAGAAGTATAGATGATAAGATAGCTATTCTAAAAAAATGGGGGATACATAAAGTTAAGCATTTATACTTGGATGATGACTTGACATTTGAACAACAAGAAGAGCGAAGAAAGGAAATGGAGAAAGTGAAATAAAAACGGGAGGCAGAAAAACATGCATGGCTAAAAAATGGGAAAGCTCAAACCAGCGAGCATTTAAAAAAACAGAAATAGGGATCCGAGGCCCCCTAGGAGTATCTAAACATGGTAATTTGGAATTGTAGAGGTTATTTATGGAGGAGAGGACTGGGTTTTGGGCCCATAGCAGAAGGGAAAAACATAATTTTTCTTATGGAAACTCATGAGCATGAAGGTTGTAGGGTTCCTGAATTCGAGGGATACAATAAAATTTCAATATGGAAAAAAGAGATTGGAAAAGGTAAAGAACATGGAGGTATCACAGTTCTAATAAGATAAATTTGGAGTGGAATTGTAAAAGTGGAAAAGGAGGACCCAAATAAACTATATATATGGCTTAATATAATATACAACAATGAAACAATAGGGTTGGATGCTTGTTACTTTGCTCCAAAAAAATTGAAGTTCTACAAGAATGAAAGCTTGGATAGTAAAGACCCTTATCCTACTCTAAAAAAATACATTTCTACCTTCAAGACTTTGGGAGATATAGTTTTGGTAGGTGACTTTAATGCAAGGACAAAAAAAAATTAGTTTATGCGGTTAGGTAGTGATGAGAATAAGGACGAAAACCCTCTTTGGCTAAATGAGAGTGAGGATCACACATGGGAAAGGTATTATCAAGATGGAAAATCGAGTGTTTCGCACTTTGGTGCTGAATTGTTAGGCTTATGTAGCCTCTATGACACGGTCATTTGCAATGGCATGAAAGCTTGGCCTACATCCGGTGACATTACATGTAAAACTTACAATGGTTAAAGTGTGGTGGATTATGTGATTTTCTCTGAGAGCTTAATTTCTAATTTTTCAAAGTTCAATATTGGAGCTTGTCCTCTTGAGTTGAAATTAGATCATATGCGTCTTTGAATTAAGTTTGGCATGCACATAAGTGGGATGCAGGTGGAGAAAAAATAACATAGACAAAAGAAAGTTCATGCAAATGGTAGAGTCATCATGAATAAGGAAAATCAAGAGATCTTTACTGCTGCTTTGGAATATCAATTTCAGATAGCAAAGTAAAATTATAAAGTGAAAGGATATTTCAATAATAGATAACATGAGAGACATGGTTGATGAGCCTCGATATTGCAACAAGAATTCTACAACTACCGAGGCTACCAATTTTAATTATCAACCCAAGGTTTGTACAAACTTAAGAGGCATCGACACTATGTGTGCAACATACAATGTGTCCTTCTTTGGTTTATCTTATGTAATGGAGTGAATTTTAAGAAATCAAAGCCTAAACTAATTTTAGAAATGGAATTTTTTCTTTGAAAAGGAATTAATCCTAGGAAAGAACACCAATTTGTAATTTAAATCCTAAGAGCATGAATTCAAATAAAAAGACCTAATCTAATTTGCAAAAATGAATGTCCTAAGTAGTGTTTATTCTTCCTCAATCATAAATTTAGATCCTAGGGGTCATAGTTCAAGCCTAAGAGACAAAAACCAAGCTTTTGGAGCAAATATGGCCGAGTTTACATATGATATAAGAGTGCTACAGGTAACTATGTTTTTGCTATAGGAAAGTCTGTTTTAGAAATAAATCACTGAATGACTAAGTAAATCAAATGCAAATGGGATGGGATTTTTTTATTTATTTATTAAGTATGATGTCTTAGGTCTCTATTCCAAGTGGAATCACTCCAAAATGCCCATGTTCACACGTGCTAAAAAATAACAGAAAATTACTACTCTAAAATCCAGAAATTGAGCTAGATAATATATCAAATTCCTAACCTAATCAAGTGAAAATGCAATGGGGTAAGTTTTGTTATCAAAATTAACATTATTATGACCTAATCCAAGTGGAATAATTCAAATGGATCTCATTAAACCCTTCTAAAAAATAGCATAAATTTAGTACTATTTTGCTGCAAGAAATTTCCATAAATCTTATATTCGTGAACTAGTAACCAAACCCAAGTAGCTTAATGATTAAGATGACCTTCCAAATTTATTCTAAGGATGAATAATGATTTTGAACCTGTAAAAAACATGCAAAATAACTCACTTAAATCATCTAACTCAATCCTACATCAAGAAAAATAAACAATACTAAATACGGAAATATGCAAAACATAAATAAGAGATGCATGTGAATAAGAAGTGAAAAGAACATAACGAAATTGTGCAAGAGGGCTATGAGGCTCCTGGGATGGCCAAGCCCAAGGAGGAATCAGAGTCCTTTGGAAGAAACCAAGCCTTGGAATCTTAAAATGACACCAATATTCATTATTGAATCAATACAAGTACATCCTTGCATGAAAAGAAAGTGGAGCTGTCAGAAAACAATTTTTCTCCACAATAAGACTAAACAGTACATGCCCCTAGAGGAAAATTCAAATTCGTACTTCTACAAAATGATGAGGAAGCATTCTCCTTGAAAGGATGAAGCTTTCCTCTCCAAAATCCCTCAAATAGTGGGTTTGGTTCCCAACATTAGGAGTTTGCAATAAATGACAGGGAACACATTCCTAGATTTTCTCAATCATCGGAGTTCCAGAATCTCTCTATAATTTCTCAATTATTTCATGATATTTTGTTAATTTATTATTCAATCTTGATCCTCCAGTAGTAGGGAGAAATTCTTAAATTATCTCCTTCTCCTAATTTTCATAATCTGCCCAATTTTCTCACAATATTCTACAAAAATAAATAATATTAGGCACAAATATGCAATTATATTTAAACCTTCCTAAGAACATATTAAAGCATTAAAAAACATTATTAAGTGTAGAAGGAGAGATTTTATATATCATTTATGTGCCTAATAAATGTTAGATGAGCCTTAATTTATGTCTAATTTAGAGGCCCATCAATGGTGATCCCTTTAATCCAAAAAGCCTTAAAGGTGCGCAAAGATCATGACCAATGAAGAGAATTTCAAACATTTTTCCAACCAATCCCTAGTTTTATGAGGAGTTCAAGGCTATAAAAATATCACTCAAAGAGATGAAGGTAAACAATGAAGGCATGAAAAAGTACAAAAATATGATAAAAACAAAAAAATAAAGTATGTGACTTCAAGAAGGAATGAATTAATTTCCTTGAGAAAACTTAATCCCAAAGGATTTTGGAGGGAATTACAGCCAAAGAAAAAGAAAATGGTTATAATATCTCGGTTACTCAATGGTTAGAGTATGAATGCTCATTTATGAGAGAGAACACGGGAGAAGTAGCCCTCCAATAATCAACACTTCAACTGAGTTATTTTCATTAGAAGATGTCAAGTGTGGTATAAAAAAGTTAGCAAATGGTAATGCTCAAGATATTGATGGATTGCAAGCAGAATTCTTAAAATTGGGGGTTGAAACCGTAGCTCCTATTATTAAAAATATCTTTAATAACATTGTTAACTCCCTCCAGTTTCCCAAGGCTAAAAAGGGAAGCTAAAGGGGTAACCACAGACTAGATTTAGACTCGGTATCTAGCCCTACCAAGTCAGAGAGGGATCTCTCAAAATCAGTCTCACAGCCAATGGAAATGACTGGAGAATAAGTATTTTAGGCTAGTTATAAGATCATTAAAATTTGATTACGGTTTTTGATTTAAGTTTGTTGGATCAAGATCATAGATATAGGTACTAGGTCAGGGTTTCGAAAGATCAATTGAAGGGATGAAAATAAGGCAAAGTAGGTATGTTTAGTGACATATTTGGGCTGTCATTGTGGTATAGGGTTGAAAAATGAAGGATCAAAATTAGCATATGAATATGAATTCATTAACCAGAAGAAATGGAACACAAACATGAAGATCTCATAAAAAAAATCATAAAAATTATGAATTCTGCTTAAAAACTAATGAGATGATCACATGAAAGCATACATATGGTTGTTAGGAGAGATAAACATTCAAAATGATGATAAAAATAAGAAAAAATACTTTCAGTAAGCATACCATATGAATCCCAAGATTATTGCTGCAACTGTCTTTAATATCACTGTAAAATGGTGTACACTAGCTCCACATTATGATTACCAAGTATCCAACCCTCAAAATGGCTTGATTTTAAGTAAATATATAAAAATAAACAAGATTTTAACTATCTAGGTCAAAAACTAATCCAAAGAAACTAATTAATGCACCTAATGACTCATAGACTAATTCTAGGGGAGTTAGAAACAACTTCCCATTTTTTAGCTAACAAGTCGAGTTTTTGTATCAAGTCATTAAAAATAAGATCACTTAACAAAGATGACCATAAATTGGCTCATTAACCATGAAAAAACTCATGTGACAAATGTTATATCGGCCAACTTCGACCTTTTATCTTCACGTGTCTAGAAAATCTTCAAACCCAGAAATGCAACAAAATCTCTCTAAAACACAATGAAATTTAGTAGAAGTGAAGCGAGATTTGGAGGATGATTTAGATAAATTTGAGGGATCTTTGAACTTTGTTGAAGGCTGGTACAAGTAGCTTAGGATGTCCTCTATATCTCTGGAACTTGAAATTAACAAAAAACACTTCTCCAAGACTACTTAAAACTCAATTTCCACAACTACTCCAAAAGCGTAGTGTGTGACAAAAAATAGTCGCAGAAAGGTGAAATTTTAGTGGTTTTTGACCTTTTCCTACAAATCCATGAGCTAATAAGATAAAGAAAGTAGATTTATGATATGTACTAACCATGAGACACCTGTATATGTTTTCCATTTGTCATTTGGAACCTGTAGGAAAAAGCGCAACGAGCACACGCTGCATTTTTGTGCACTTGTTTTGCATGTGTGACAAAAAACTCAAAAAATCACAAATTTTTTCCAAAATTTCTCTCCTTTCCAAATTTTTGTCATCCCTTCAATAAAATAATGATGCATCAGCCAAAATATCAATGCTATCCTTTTTCTTGAGCTTTCTTAGGGTATTATTCAACTTTTTCTTCATGTTGTTAACCCTGGTTTTCTTAGTGTTTCTAGTGTAGTATTGCCTTGCCATGTGTTTCTGCATGGAAATGATTTTTTTTGCCTTATTCAGTAGCTTCTATAGGTGGTAATTTGCTAACCCAAGCCAAAATTCTCTATCTTCTTCAACTTTAGCAGCTATGATGTCATTTATGTCTTTGTGTGCTTGAGGAGGAGATGGATATTTTTCAAGTTTTTCTGTTCTTGCTTCTGCTCTAGTTTTAGGCCTTCTTAGTTGTACCTAACTATCTTTATCTCCCAAATACTCCACATCAATAATAGCCTTACCATTTTTTATCACTCCAGTGATTCTCTAGTTGTGAGGTTTTTGGTTTTTAGTTGAGAAAACTAGAGGTAACCACAGACCAACTTTTAAACTCTAGGATCTAGCCTTCCTAGGGTTCAAAGAGGGCTCTCTCTATAAGATTAAATTTGTTTGTTTTACAAAATATTAGGCTAGTTATGATTGTGAAATTGGTTTTGGTTTTGATTGATTTGGTAGGAAAAATCACTGGAAGAGATGGATAGTGGGAAATCTATTTGTCCATTGGGCTGAGGAGTCAAAAGACAAGTAGATAGAACTAGGATCAAGGCTAAAAAGTCAAATGTTTTCAGGGCAAGATAGATAACCCTTGGAGATCTTGGAAATTTGTTTTGTGAGGTGATATGATCGGGATAAAGAGAAATGAAGGGTTCTTTGATCCGAAAAAGGGAAGTAGTAGGCATAGGTCAAACGAAAGAGGGAGTAATTAAGGGTTCCCTACTCTGGAAATCAGAAGAAAACATAGAAATGAAAAATAGTTAAGACATGGTGCTTTTAACAAATCTTGATGTAATCCTCCTATTCATTCATTCATATTTAGAACACATAATGGATTGCATGTAACAAAGAAAGATAACAATGAAAAGTAAAAAATACTTCACTCCAAATAGCTCATCACATGAATCCTGAAATATGATGCTAGTTGATCTGATCCAGTCTTCTACTCGAAATTTGAAACAGAAAAAGCCTTCAAGTCCACAAAAATGACTATAGAAATCTTCAGCAATTTATTCCACAATAATACTACTAAAGATTAAGTATTTATACATAATTGTTTACAAAATATCCTAGAATGCTTCTAGGAATTATCTAAGGGAAATAAAATATCTTTACAACAATAATAGAGACAGCTGCTCAACAAATCATCAAGTTGTCCTATCAATTCAAATAAAATAGAAACTGATTGTAGATAAGATGCAACTGGCTGCCTTGCTGTCTTCCTTGTTGGCTTTAGATATTTTGAGTTTGTTTTGAATTCTGATCTGCTTATCTGATACTCTTTAATCTCTGATACTCTTTGACCATTTGTAAAATATGTTTACTGCTGTAAAAAAATTGTTTTGACTGATAAATCAGCAAACTGTTTTTACTGTTGTCTTTTCTGCCTTCTTACTTTTCACAGTAAATATGTTAATGACTGCCAATCTTCCTCACTTGGAATTTGTATTTTCTTCAGCTTCCTGAAGTTTTCATATGCTTCTGTGTACATGGAAAAAGTTGGTTTAATAACAAACAAGTGTTTTATCTCATGCTGCAAGTAAAATAAGTCTTCAAAACTCCTGAGTAAGACTTTTCCTGTTGGAATGCCTTGTCCACCACCTACTTTTTCAACTTTATCCTTGGCATATTCTTCGATATTTTTATTATAATCCTCCCGAGGCATTAATTTGTCATTGATGACCAAAATATTAGGCAAACTTCTTTGCCTTAGATTCTCAAATTTGACCATAAACCTGGTTATGGAAATGTTCATGTTATCACACTTTTCCTCTAATTGCTTCAACAGGTTCTTTTTGGTTATAACCTTCTTTATCTCGAGGATAGTTTCAGTTCTATCAGTAATTTCAAGTTCTTCCAACTCTTGCATGTTCTCGCTGTTGAGGAACTTTACCAATTCTAAAGCTTGTTTTGGTTTGTTATCCAATTCATTTTTATTTTTTTGGATCTCTTCTAATGCTGTTATTAGTAAGTCTCTTTGTTCAAAAATCACTTGAATGGAGGGCCATACATCATTGATGGCTTCTATGATTTTGTTCCACAAATTATTTTTCACATAGGAAATCTATTCCTTCAAGGTCAATTCCTTCTGTAATTTCTTCAATTCTTCATTTAATATGATGGCCTTTTGCTCATGAGTTTTTGCATTAATTTGAGCAAAATTCTTTTGATCTTCAAGATTTTCAATCATCTATTTCAACTTGTTAATTTCACTTGTTTTAAGAGACATTTCTTGAAAGGCCTTTACCAATTTTCTAGCCTCATCTGTAGGATGAACTACTGTTGTAGATGACTCTGTAGCTGATGTTGTGGATGATGTTACTGGCATTGCAGTAGCCAGTGAAAATTTAGGTGCCAACTCTTTAGCTATAGTTGATGGCAGAACTGCAGTAACCATAGGGATGACTGTAGGTGCTTCCTGTGTTTTTGGTGTTTCTTTCTCTTGGACAAGCTTGTCCATCTGAATCTCTATTTCTTTTATTTGTGCTATAAGCTGAAATATTATGTTCATCATATCATCTTTCTCATTTTGTCCTTCTATTATTTCCTTGGTTTGAGGATGTTCACTTTGAGGAATTTTAAGTTGTTTCCTCAAAGTAGCAATATCCTCATTCTTTTTATTTATTAATTGTTCTGATGCCTTGACATTTGTTGAGTCAAATCCAATCTGTATGACCAATTCTTCCAAAGATTTGATTCTTAGATCCTTAGCATACAAGGATGCTTTGTCCAATTTCATCTGATCTTTCATATTTGAGATGGTGTTCTGGAGTTTCTAAGCACTTATGGCTTTAGTTGTAACAGTAGAGTAAAAAATTTCTGAAGTTTGTCTGTGGAATTCAATATGATCAAGAGCATGTATTTTTTTTGTTTGGACTTCCAAATCAACCTTCTTATAATATGCCACTGTCTTTGGGGATTTGACTGTAGGCTGCAATACTGACATGATTAAATTTTTGTTTGAATAATCAAAGGCAGACATAAGTCTGTTTTACACATTGGGCGTTTCTTTCAAATATTGGGAGTAGATATTTTTTTTAATTTCTTCATTCTTTAATTTTATTTGTTTATACTTTTCTTTGATATCCAGATCTTTCTCCTCAACTGCCTGTGAGGACAAAGCTTCCATGCTCTATTGCTTTTCTATTAATTGTGCTTTTTCACTGTCAACTTGTTCTTCATTCTAATTATTAGTAACTGGCTCATTGATGATGACAGTGGAAACATCTGTGTTGGTATCTATAAGATATGTTTCTTCCACATCAATGGTTACTTTATCTTTACTTCCTGAATCTGTTTTAAGCATTTTATTATATCTGATCTTAAACCTTGTTTCAGTAGTGGTTTCAGCAACATAGGTACCTTCTTCTCTTACTCTCTTAGTGGATTTCTTTTTTTGATCAACAGTCTCTAAAGTGTGACTAGTATCACTTTTCTTCAATGCATGTATTAAAGTATTCTTTGACCACTCAGTCTGATTTGCATATTTTTCTATCTCTGGCTTTGTCTCATGAATGAAGGGAGTTAACTTACATTTAACCCTCATCTTACTTAGAATCCCTTGTGGATCATAATTCCCGAGGAAAGCTTTCTTCCAATCTGCACTCCAATAGTTGTTTAGTTGTTTCTGCCTCTACATCCCTATGATTGTAAATGAATGGTCCTACTTGATTCTTCAATTTGAATTTTGTTTTCTTCTTTGCTGCTAAAAAATTGATAGCATCAGAGTTTAATATTTTCCTGATATACTCCAAGGCAAAAAATCTCATGGATACATGTTTGGGCAGTTTATAGGGCAACAAATTAGATCCAAACACTCTAATTTCAGTATGTTTTTCATATAGGTACTAATCACCCATCTTTGTTTTCTCTAACAACTGTAAAATCTTCTTCATCTCATCACTTATCCTTGGTTGCTCTGTATTTTTTAATATTTTGATCAATGGATGGATGAATGAATCTGAAAACTCTGCATATGTGAACTCTATGGACTCTTTCCTGATCAAAGAGGTCCAGAAAATAACTGAAAGAGGATTTCCCTCTACATCAAGCTTTTAAAGAGCAAATGGAAATTTATCTTCTTGGAAATATAAGAACATGTGGAGGAGGAAAGAAGTGTATTTGAACACTCCTTCATTTGGAAATTTAACTAATTTGTCATGGATATTATCTGCAATATATCTAGCATAATAAAAAATAAGAGATGGAGGTTGACCTGGGGTAAATGTAGATAAGAAACCTAAAATGGATTAATCTATATATTCATCAGTGAAGTACCCTAGAATGAATGAAAGCATGGAAATTACATGTCTTGAACCCTCTGGAAAATTTGAAATGGAATATGGAGGATTAATTTGAGGAATTTCTACATGCAAAGCCATAAATGTTTGGAATATTAGGAATCTCTTAGGACAATCTAGGCCAATATACAACTTGGTAAGGGCCTCTATAGACAAAGGGACTACTTGAGGATCAGATTGAAGTTGTAGCATTTGGTTGATGGATTCAACAATAATGGTAAAAAGAACTTCTTTGTTGGCATTTACTATGGCTCTCTGCTCAGGCACATAATACTGTTGATATAACCTTATGAACTCTTGACATGAATGAGTTAATCGAACAACATATTTGGGCAAGTGTGATTCCCAAATATGGACTTCTTCTTCATTATCTAAGGATTTTTCATCGCTCCAGTTATGAATGTCTAGTAGATTAAATTCAACAATTGGGTCTACTATCTTGTAATCAATATCAGCTAATGAAATATGATCAATGTATATGACAGGGAGTTGCAAAGGATTTACAACAATAGCAGTCTTAGAAGTCATGGCTGAAGTTTATTTTGGCACATTGGAAGCTTTAGGATTGCTAGAACTCTGCCTTTTAGTCATTCTGGCTACTTCTACAAGATTATACAATTCTCAGAAGTGATTTTACTTTAGCAGAGGTTTCTTGGATAGAAAATGGGCAAAGTATGGTCTCTTTCTTGTGTTTATTCTTCAATTTTGGATTCTCAATAGGATTTACAGGCTTTTATTGGTTTAGACACAAGAAAAAGGGTTTTTTTGGGCTTTTTCACTGATCAATTGGGATAAAAATCATTTTGAGATTGGGCACAGAGGCTTTAGGATACCTTCAGAGGATTTATTGCTTAATTTAGAGTTTAAACAGTTTATAGAAACTATAAAAACTTACAATTTCTCTTTAAAACAACGCACTGTAAGAAATAGGGTTTTTGTAGAAAACAGGGTTTGGCCTGTTTTTTGGACTTTTTGATAGGGTTCAGTGGTTAAATTTGAACTCTAAATGCAATTTTTATTTTAGTAAGTCTTTTTAGATTGAAACAAACTTAATTTTCTTGAAGAATACCTGTTATACGCAGGTAATGGGTTTCGAGGAGGTTTTTGAAGGTTTTTAACGGTTTGAATAACTTCCTTCTGATCTTTTGGAGCAATTCAGAGCTTCTCAGTAATATTCAATGGCTACAGGTTGAAATTTGTAGGTTTTGGCTCGAAAACAGTGTAAAATGTTTGTTTTTATAGTCAAGATGGCTTATACAGGGTTAATGCGTAGAAAGAGGTAGGAAATGAATGCATTTCCTATGTTTATTAGCCATATTAGGTTACATTTACTCTGCAATGAATGATGGTCACATCGGGCGAGAATGGTGGTTTTCGGGCTCAAAGGATCAAAACAATAAGCGGTTATCGCATGTAGTTTGGGTGGTAAGTTGTTTTGGAGTGATCAAACGCGATCCAATGAAAAGGGAGCACGTGGAGGAGAGAGGAAATGTGAATACCACCCATTTTGCGTAGAAACGAAATGGTAGTGATCACGCTAGTTTATTTGCGATATGAGATTTCCACCATTGGATTACGGGGTAAGACTGTGAACGGTCAAGATCTGTTATGAAAGTTGCGTCGGGATTGGGGAGTGGGGTCGGGTTTGATCAATGCGGCAGGGTTGGTTTTAACTTTATAAATAAAATTTAATTAAAGTTAAAACTTTGGTTATATGATGGCGGGGAGAATAACGTTGGGGATAATGTTTATATATTTTTTAATTAAAAAATTTACCAATGTTTTAATTAATGTACCAGGCGTGGGTTTATTTATATTATATGTTATAATAGACTTTTTGAAAACTGTTTAAATCCATAGGGGTGGGGTATTTATATATAGATATGTTAAACCAATGGGATGGTGGCAGGATTTATATTTCACACATAGGATATTATATCATTGGTTTTAACATTAAAATAATGGCATTGTGGGTTATATTTAAAATAAAAGGGTTTTAATAATATATGAGTGGGTGTAACTTAAGGAATTAATATATATAGTTAGTAGTTAATATGAAATAAAAGGTGAAGTGTAGGGGATATGAAAATACATGTTTTAAATATAAGTAAAGTGAAAATGATAGACAAAATAAAGCATTGTTGTTTCTTTTATTTTTCACACTTTTAACTTAGGATAAAATGTATTTCATGGGTTTTGAGTGTTTTGAAAGGATAATAAAATTAGTTACTTAGGGTTTTACTTTTACTAAGTAAAAATGGGTTTTTACTTAGGAAAAAGGGATTATGATTATGAATGAAGGATAAATGCTGATGAATGTGGGTTTTGCGTAGGGATTCAATATTTTTAACTAATCAATCATCGAGCCTTGGGTCCGGTCCCAACAGAAGTCAGAGAAATGCTCTGAGCCTCTTTAATTGATAGTTTAGAATACTGAATAATTGTAGGGGAGGGGAAATTAGTGATTTTTTCCCAATGATGCTTTATTACATGATTGCACAACTACTTTCTATCTACCCATCTTTATTTCTAACATTTTTTACTTCATTTTCATGGGTGCATTTAGGCTTGCAACCCTAAATAAATTTTCTTTCAAAGCATAAAATCTATCTAAGTATAATCTTATTTCATCTGAGGACTCAGATTAAATTGTTGAGCTCCTCTTTTATTCTCTATCTTAACTAATAATTTTTCAAATTTATACTGTTTGACATATCTTTATTCTCTATCTAAAAAATGAAATTCAAAGCATGAAAAGTTAAGATTAAACTGTTTAACTAATCATGGATTATGGAATTTATTGACAATCTGCACATAATCATTATTCTTGCAATAAAGTAAATGGTAGTGGCATTTTGACTTGCTCACTTTCAGGTCTTATTTTCCTCTCTTTTTTTCTTTCGGGGTCTATCTTTTTCTAAGTCCTTTGATCTTTCTTTTAGGACTTTTTACCCTCTTTTATTTTTTTATTATTTTTCAATTTTCAAAATATGGGAAAACAACTTGCAGAAAGAAAGGTATGTACATATTTACAAGACTATCATAGTCAATTCAAAAATTATGAATCCTATTATTATAGGACCCTAACACCCTTATCCTTTTTTACCATAGGATCTACCTTGCTGGATGATGGATGGCCCTCTTGTGGTTTTCTTTGCAACAATAGGTTTAGTTTCATCTGCCTATTCTCTTGCTGCAAGAAAACTGTCATGAAGTTATCTTTGGCAAGGTCATCCTTTAACTCCTTGATTTATGCCTCTTTTTCCTTGATGATGTCTTCTGTTGCACTGTATCCATGTTGTTATTCTTCTAGGTCTGCCATCTCTATTGTAGTAGGCACTTCTTCATGATGTTGGAAAGGAGAATTATCTCCGTTTCTAGATGATTCCATAATAGATTCAATATGAACTTCTCTCACAACCTCCTTATGTAGTTTCTTAGCATGAGACCTAGTTCTAGGTCTAGGCGTAGGAATATTTTCTATTTCAGGAGAAAAAACTGATCTCTTACCTCCGTTATATGTCTTTTCAATCTCCATTCTTGGGTGTGTTTTTGGCACTGATAACTTGCTTGATGACCCAACCTCCTATGGTTTAGCTAATGAAGGAACACTCAGACTCTTTGGGTGAATTGAAGCAGGAAGAAGAGCAACTACCTCCAAGAAGGTCTCCCATGGCATGTTGATCTATGCTAGATGGTGGAGGACTATGAATTTGATCAAATCATGATGAAAAAATCTAGTTGAATGATCCTTTCCCTTTGATTGCACCTTCTCTATCATCTTAACCAAGCTTCGAAACAAGTAATTGGGTAGGTTTCGTGGTTTGATGGAAGTGAAGTGCATCAACAATATTATGTGATATTGATATAACCTACTAAATCTACTCTCACAGGTGAAGTATTTCATGATAGTCCTCATCAAGGGAGTGTGCTTGTCCAATAATTGTCTACTAGGAAATATATGGGAAGGGGAGTCTTTGTATTGTGGTTTTAAGAAAGACTTATAATCCTTAATGTATAAATCCATCCTCTTGAACAAAATATCTCCTTCATTTGGGATTTTAGTGGCTGAAGATATAATCTCTGTTGACACCATGAATTTTACCCCTGAAATTATGACATGATATCCTCTAAAATTGATTGCAAATAAACTTGTTAAGTCATGGTTATAACCCACCTCTTGCACTTTCTCACAAAACCCTATGCAACCTACTTGTTCAAATGACTTCTTTAAAAAATATGATGCATTGATTTATGCATATGAATTGGCTCATATCTTGACATCTGTCCCCATTGTTTTATTTCTTCTTTTCACTGGTCATGTTATTGGTATTGCTTGATTGAAAACCCTAGTTTGATAGGGGAAAGGGTAGGGTTTAGGGCTGCAAAATAGGAAAACATAGCAACTAGTTTAGGGAGGGAAATGGAGGGTATATGAGTTAGGGAAAAATATGAAAAAATTAGGGGAGATAGGGATAGGTGCTAAGGACATAGTGGAAGTGGAATTTCTAAGAATGATTGAGGTAAAAGGGAAAAAAGAGGGAAAACACAGGGAAAACCCAGAAACACAGCAGAAGCGTACCGTGGGCTTGGGTTTTTTAGGAAAAGTGGTGATATGGGGAAAATAGGTATGGGAAATGATTGGGGAAGCTCTATCAAGTGTATACAAAGGTGTTTAGGCAGAAAAAACAGGTATTTTCTCCTTGGAAGAAAGAAGAACCACAAAATCTTAAAAATGCAACATAAAACCCTAGGAGAGGGATTTCATCATTTTTTGAAGGAAATCACCGCATGAGAGGGCTGATGAATGCTTAAATTACTTGTTTAGGAGTGTTGAAGACTTTTGGGATGCGAAATGAGCTATTGTTTGCTTGCTTTGACCTTCAAACTAAAAAATGAAACGAATGTTCAGAAACACAACGTATGTCCAACAGAAACGAAATGAGCTAATGAATGGAGAAATTTGATGATGGATTTCGACCTTATGATGGATTTGGAGAGTTTTTGAGTGCAAGAGACGTGCTCTTGAAAACCAGGAAGGATGAAATGAACTCATGAAAAGATTTATTCCCCTTAATATGTCTAAAACTCGATTTTTTTCTTTGGTGGTGGTGTGGCATCACAGGTGCTTTTGAGAAATGACATGATGAGGTGGTTGTACAACAAAATTATCTCTTAAAAATTAAATATTACCTTTTTACTTTATTCCCTAAGTTTCTAACTCCCATGATGGTGATTCAAATGATGGACATGACTCTCTTTTGATGACCTAGGACACCTAAGTAATGACACGACCATGATCAGTGATGATGACCATGAACAAGTGGAGGGAGTAGCATTGACCTAAAGAATAACCAATGATCATTTGATAACCATGAGATGTCAAATTTATTTGAAAATATAACTATTTGACCCTAAGACCTTATAAATCACATGGAAAGAGTACATTTGATCACTGATGACTCATAGACACTAACATTGGCTGCAGCTAGGGATGACAACCCCTTTAGGAGGTGTCAAGAACACCGTAGACCAGGTAGCCTCATCCATTGGGCGATAGAGTCAAAATAAAATATTTGACACCCAAAAATAAAAAATGACTTGACTTGACTCAAAAAATGATTTGACTTTTGAACTTTAAACTGAAAACAATAACTGATCATAGAAGCCTTATGGCCTTCTCCTTGGGCATCAAACTTCTTTGGAAACTTCCTTATTCTTTGACAACACAATAAAATGTTATTTACAATGGAAGTGAACCTTTTCTTAAATATCAGGTAAGATAGTGATTGAGGAGCCTACCATTCATCGATGCTCCTAGAAGTGATTTCCCATCAATATATTATAATAAATAAGAATTATTACCTCTCTATGTTGAAATATTGTAGGGTCATTTCCATAAGTTCTCAAACTTACCATGTTTTCCTTTGTCCTCATGTCGGGAATCCCACTGGAGAACAACATCTCCCAAGTTGAAATCATCAGCTTTAGTTTTCCTGTTATAAATTTTCTTGATCTTCTCCTCGAGCTTTGAGGTGTTATTGAAAACTTCTTCCCTCGACTATTGCAGATGGATCATTTGATTGATTCTTTGCTGAATGTGATTTGGTTCACTTTCAATCTCTTGTTGGATTTTCATCACCGAAATTGCTAGAGAAGTTAGAAACATTGTATTTACACCATAGAGCAGCTAAAAAGGTGACATGATGATAGATTTCTTTGTGCTAACTCTTTTTTCCCATAGAGCATTAATTAAATTTTTGTGCCAATTCCTTTTTTTTCTCTTGCAACAACTTTTTGATTATGTTCACCAATGACTTGTTTCATGATTCAACCAACCCATTGACTTGAGGATAATATTTTGTCGAATGCCCAAGTATTATGTGATATTTATCACAAAATTCTATCATATTTTTGGATTTGAAGGCTACTAAATTGTTAGTAATGATTTTATGTGGTCATTCAAAACGAGACAAAATATTACTCTCCAAAAACTGAATAATTACCATGTCTGTAGCTTGTCTCGTGGCAATGGCCTCATTCGACTTTGTGAAGTAATCGGTGGCAGTCAGTATCCATTTATACTGAGTTGATGATGGAGTATGAATCTTGCCAATGAAATCAAGGCCCCACTACTGGAAGGGTGCTTGAACTGCAATTGGTTGCAAGGGTAGCGGTAACAATTTTCTCTTTCCTTGAAAAAATTGGCACTCATGACAGCTCATGACTATTTTATACACATCTGAAAACAAGCTCGGCCAATAGAAGCCAACCCTCAATATATTGTTTGCTATATTTTTCCAGAAAATATGACCACCAAAATCACCTTTATGGAAATCATTCATCACCTGCTCAACTTCACTTTCTACCAAAAAATTTAATAAAACCCCTCCTGAATCTTTCCAATATAAAGCATTATTAAGTATACAATACTTAAGAGCCTTCAATTTCAAATATATACCTTTACTGCGAGGAAAACCCGACGAAGGATTCAAATGTTGCAGCACATGAACTATATTTGAATACCATGGTGATGAAGTAAAAATTTGAGATACCTGAGGTAATGAATCAGCTTCTTGCTCCTCGGAAAGTGCAACAATAAATTTGATGTCTGAGGCATCTAAGTTAGAGTCCACCATGATCTTAGCTAAGCCTTTTCCTTTGATCAGTTTTGTAGGTCTAATTTCTAAATCATATTCCAACATAACAGCTATCCAATTACCACGTTTACCTTCAGGATCATTATGTGTTAACACATCTTTGACAACAACATTCAAAACATAAGAAATAAAATGAGAATGAAAGATACAGACCTGAAATTCCTTCAAAGCTTTAACTAGCGCCAATGCCTATTTTTCAATGATATTATATTTCAAAGCCACATCACTTATGGTCCTACTAAAGAAAGCAATTGGCTGCTTTGTTTCTGATATTTCTTTTGCATGAGGACAACAACTAATGTATGTTCGGAAGCAAAGGAAAATATGATAAAATCAAGTTTATAATCCAGACTGATAAGAATGGGAGCATGAGACAATGCAAAATTCACATGATTAAATTATTTTATAGCCTCATCAGACCATTTCAATTTGTTGTCTTTCTTCAACATATTAGTAATTTCCCTTAAATGTTTAGCAAGGTTAGGAATAAACCTTCTTAAGAAATTGATCTTACCATTGAATGATTGAATTTCCTTCTTACTCTTGGGATATTCCTAACTCTGAATTTCCTCAATCCTTGAAGGATATATTCAGATGCCATCTCTAGATATAATATGACCAAGAAATTTCCCCTCCTCCATAGAAAACAAACCCTTCTTCGGATTCAACACTATGCCAAATAACACATCCTTCTCATTGGAAAATGTGATATCCATCGCTCACTGAAAGTTCCTGCATTCTTCAATCAAAAGGGCATCTGAGCATACATAAAATTACCCCAAGGTGTCGTGAAGTTTGTCTTCTCTTGGTCATCCGGATGAACCAAGATCTGATTGTACCTGGAATATCTATATAACAATGAAATCCTGGAAGAACCATCCTCCGTTTGAAGGATATGATCCATCTTTGAAAGTGGATAGTTGTCCTTCAATGAAATTTTATTCAAATTATGGAAATCAATACACAAGTGGATCTCACTTGTCGTCTTTCTTACTGGTACTAAATTTGAAATCCAATTTGAGAAATAGAGAGGGACAATAATACCAGCAATATACAATTTGTTCACTTCTTTTTCAATGGAGGGCAGAAAATTTGGATTCATCCTTCTAAATTTCTGATGGAAAGGTTTCTGATCAGGTTTTAGAGGAACGGTATGTTGAATTATGCTCTTATCATACACCTTTATATCAACATATTCCCATGCAAAAAATTTAGCAAATCCAGTCAAGAGTGTTGCAGATTTACCTTTCATCTCTGAACTCAAATAATTTGATATCTTGAACGTTCTGGGCTTCTCAGGAGTGCCAAGATTGAGGTCTTCCACTCCTACCTCAGTTGGCAACATTCTTTGTTTCCGTCCAACATCATCATGATAAAAAAGCTCCTCCAAGGGTACTAGATCTCTTGGAATTGAGTTATCTTTCAACTGTAATAACTTCATTTCTGCTTCATGCATTTCTTGATCATCTTCATAAAACTGATCATCAATTTGTGAACTCAAAAAATCTTCTTTTGTCTGCAAGAAGTTATCAATTTTTTTATCATCCTGAAAAACTTTCCAATACTGAACATTGTCCAGAATAGCAGGGCGTTGTTTGACATTAATCTCATACTTCTTGTTGGGATAAACTTGAATTTTGAACATACTGGCCGAAGTGGCAAGGGCATCAACAATGACATTGTTGTTCCTTGGAATGAATGACAGAGGTATTTAGTGAAGGTCTTAAGAATGTCTAATAATTCATTACAATATGCTCTCATTATAGGATGCTTGGCTTGGTATTCCCCTTTGAATTGATTTATTACGAAATCGGAGTCGCCATATACAAAAATATTCTTAGCACCTAGTTTCTTGAGTATTTTAAGACCAACTATCAAAGCCTCATATTCTGCCTCATTGTTTGAACAATCAAATGCCAATTTGTAAGAGGAAATTTGAACATTAGGAGAAAGGTGAGATGACTGATTCATGGGACTATTAATCCAAATTCCAATTCCAGCTCCTTCCTTACCTAAGGCTCCATCAAAATCCATGGCCCATAGGCCATTTTATTCACTAGGAAGCTTAATTTTGGATGACTGATCTTGATTAAATGTTTGAGAATGGCCTGTTGTCCCAATAGGCTCTATCTCTTTCACTGTTTCAATTGTCTTTTTGACTGCTACACTTGGTTGCAAGCTGCTTGGCATATTTTTTTGTTTTTCTGCACTTGGAATTTCTTGAACACAATCTAAAATCTCTAAAATTTATGCTTTTTATTCCATCGAATCTTCTAACAATGCTGAACAATAATCATTTTATAAAATAAAGGACTCTAAATCTGTATGAACAACATGCATTGGGTGATTATTTGGTTTTTCCTTGCTACTAATCATGTACTTCATCTTGTTCTCCATATATAATTTTCTGAGTTTTCCAAAAACTGGTATAGTAGCATAGGAAAATTCTAACTGCAAAGTGCCTATAAGTTTGGTTCCCCATGATTAGGAGAGACGAATTCCATATCTTAGAGGAATATCGGCTACAAAAACATCCATAAGAACATTCTTAGCTAGAATTTGATCTAAGGACACCACTAAATCTTTGATGAGGCCAAGACACTTAACCCTTCCCGAGTCAAAAGAGTAAAGGTCATGGTATGGCCTCGTAATATCCAATCCTAGTTTGTCCATTATGGATTTAGGCATGAGATTATGGGACGCACCGAAGTATAACATAGCATTATGGATGATAAAATCATGAATTTTGAGACTGAGGTAAAAAGGCGGAACCTCATTGTCTTCTAAGTCACCATCTACAACATGGCCAAACAAAAGCTTGGGGTGGTCATCACTAACATTCACCATATCATACATTTGGTACATATTAAGAAATTTGGATACTTGGAACTTATATTGGTCATTCTTGATTATTTCAATAAATGGAATTGAGACTTTAAGATTTGAAATTTCATTCTCAAGACTAAATAAAGTAGAATGATTTTCTACCTCTTTAGATGGCATGTCCTTCTTTTCAGGCTGATTTTTTATTGGAATCTCCTTTATTTGTCCTCCAGCTTGAATTTCTTTGTCTTTCTTCAGATTGCTAGTAGAAGCTTCATTAGTTTTCCCCTGATTGATAACAATAGGTCCTTTGTCCTTATTCTGATCTGTAGAAGTTATCTCTTTGTTATGAACATCTCTTTGAGAATTCTACTTTTTCTGATTTGAAGTTATGGGCACATTTCAGTTTATTAGACTATATTTCCTTTGCATTTGGATAAGGGAATTTTGATATCCTCTTTGTTAATATTCTATTGTATTGCCAACATATCATCATTAGAAAGAACATACTTCTGATCATTAGGTACATAAAGTTCTTCAGAAAATTCATCCTCCTCAGTGAAGAAAATAGGTTTCCTATTTTCCTCAAAAAGGTGATTTTCACCTGAAACTTATTCTTCTTCTTCATCAGGACCCTCTGTATAATTTTAATGAAAAGGAGTATGAATTTTTTGCTGAGCTTGTTGATCTTGACCCCTCTTCTCCCTTTGCTTAATTATTTATTAAGGTTGATGTTGTTGACCTCTGAATTTGGGATTTCTGATTGGGGGTTCTGCTTGTCTATTTGTGATGGTCATCTTGTCCATCATCTTCTCCATTGTCTTAGTAAAAGAATTAAGTTTACCCTCATATGAAATGGATGGATCCTCCTTTATGGTAACCCTCTTTTCTAATTTCATCATTGACTTTTTTATAAGTAAATTTTCCTCAACACTTACTGCATTCCTTTGCATGTCTTCAAGGGTAGTAGGATTTCTCTCCCTCAATTGATAGGCCATATCAAGATCAAAAGCATCTGGGTAATGAAGAATCCGTCTTAATGTTTTCTGGAATAGAATCATATATCCTATTAAATATGGCTGTAAAATCTTGCACAGATTCATTAGGATTTCTCTTCAAAGCATTGTACTCAGCCATAATTTGGAGAGGATTCTTTTTCTCTTCAAAATTTTCTAGGAATAGGTATAATAATTGTTGTGAATTTGCTATATAAGCAACTGATAATGAGAGAAACCATTTTTAAGTTCCCCTAAAAATTTTTGTGCTATTATGCATATATTGGCATCATCATTATCAATTTTTTCACGATCAATAAAATCAATCACTTTAATTATATGTTGTTGAGCAGTGACCTCTATTGTACCATCAAACAAAGGAAATATTTGACCATAATTTTGAGGTAAATCAGTAAGTTGTGGTATTAAAATCAAAGGAGAAAATCTTGCCATGACAGCTAGAGAAGGTTGTATGGATATCACAACAGGAGGTGTTGAATGAGGAAATGATTTCAAAGGAAGTGATGAATTAAAAATAGAGGATGAAGGAGTAATTGTATGAGGAGGTGTAATAGTAGGTATAACAACAAACAAAGTCTCTTGTTGGTACTGGATATAGGCCTTTTCAGAGGTTATTTGGAACCACTCAACCAAGATCTAAAGTTTGTAAAAATACGCCCAGACCTTACTATCACCCTCAAAAGACGAAGACTCGGAAAATGGAAAATATGTTTCAAATTTAATGGGATAAAAAAATACTTCTGAGAGGAAATATTTTGACTTAGACTTGAATAATTATGACTCAAATTTGAGGTAAAAATATAAATCTTAAGGAGAAACCAACTTGGTAGGCAAAGAGGTGGATCTTACCAGTGAAGGAGCATCCTTTTTAACTTTTTGAGACTGTAATCTATATTTTCTCAATAGCCTCTCAGGGTCATTAACTATTGGTGAAGGATTAGGATCACGATTGGACCTTGTATGCCTTTTGGGAGCCAATTTTCTTCTGATTTTTCACTTTGGCTCGAAATGACTAAAACAACCTTCTTTGAGTGCTAGACCCACAAGTCTAGCCTTCAATGAAATGTAATAAATATCCCCAGGGAATATTTGACACTCGTTTCCCCTGCAACGATGCCAAAATGTTAACTCCCTCCAATTTCCGAAGGCTGAGAAAGGAAGCTAAAGGGGTAACCACAAACCAGCTTTAGAATCGGTATCTAGCCCTACTAAGTTAGAGAGGGCTCTCTCAAAATAATTCTCATAAGAAATGGAAATGAGTGGAGAATAATTATTTTAGGCTAGTTATAAGCTTAGTAAAATTTGATTATGGTTTTTTATTTAAGTTTGCTGGATCAAGATCATAGATCTAGGAACTAGGTTAGGGTTTCCAAAGATCAATTACAGGGATGAAAATGAGGCAAAGTAGGTATGTTTAGTGACATATTTGGGTTTTCCTTGTGTTGTAGGGTTGAAAAATGAAGGATCAAAATGTGCATATGACTATGAATTCATTCATCAGAAGAAATGGAACACAAACATGAAGACTCATCAAAACAAAGCATAAGACTTATGAATTCTACTTAAAAACTAATGGGATGATCACATGAAAGCATACATATAGTTGTAAGGAGATATAAAAATTAAAATTGATAATAAAACTAAGAAAAAACACTATCAATAAGCATACCATAGGAATCCTAAGGTTATTGTTGCAAATGTCTTTAATATCACTCTAAAATTGTATACACTAGCTCCACACTATGATTACCAAGTACCCAAGCCTCAAAATGGATTGATTTTGAGTACATATAGAAAAATAAAAAATATTCCACCTCTATGGGTCTAAAAATGATCCAAAGCAACTAATTAATGCACCTAATTACTCATAGCCTAATTCTAGGGGAGTTAGAAACAATTTCCCATTTTTTAGCTAACAAATTGAGTTTTTGTCTCAAGTCATTAAACATAAGATCCCTTAACAAAAATGACCATAAATTGGCTCATTAACCATGAAAAAACTCATGTGACAACTTTTATATCGACCAAATTCGAACTTTGACCTCCACGTGTCCAAAAAATCTTCAAACCCAAAAACACAGTGAAATTTAGCAGAAGCCCAACCATATTTGGAGGATGATTTGGATGAATTTGAGAGATATTTGAACTTTGATGAAGGTTGATACATATAGCTTATGATTTCCTCTATATCACTGAAACTTGAAATTAGCAAAAAAACTTCTCCAAGACTACTAAAAACTCAATTTTCCACCACTATTCCAGAAGCACAATGTGTGACCAAAAATAGTGGCAGAAAGGTGAAATTTTAGTGGGTTTTGACTTTTCCTACAAATCCATGAGTTGATAAGATAACAAAATTATATTTATAAGATGTAATAACCATAATAAACCTATACATATTTTCCATTTTTCATTTGGAGCCTCTGGGAAAAAGCACAACGAGCACATGCTACAATTCTGTGCACTAGTTTTTCCTGTATGACAAAAAACTAAAAAATTCCCAAAATATTGCCAAAATTTCTCTCCTTTCCATATTTCTGTCCTAAATTCAAGCAACTAAGGATGCATCAACCAAAAAATCAAGGCTATCCTTATTCTTGAGCTTGCTTAGGGTCTTCTTGAGCTTTTTATTCATGTTGTTAACCTTGGTTTTTCAAATAGTGTTTCTAGTGTAGTAGTGCCTTGCCATGTGCCTCTGCATGGCAGTGTTTCTGTTTTCCTTCTTTATTAGCTTCTCTAGTGTTTCATTTACTACCCCAAGCTAGAATTATCTATCTTCTTCAACTTCAACATCTATGATTTCATTGATGTCTTTGTGCGCTTGAGGAGGAGATGGCTCTTTTTCAAGTTTTTCTCTTCTTGCTACTACTCTAGTTTTAGGCCTTCTTTGCTATACCTCATTGTATTTGTCTCCCAAATGCTCCACATAAATAATAGCCTTACCCTTATCCTTTTCTACCATAGGTTCCACCTTGTTGGATGATGGATGTTCCTCTTGTGGTTTTCTTTGCAAAAATAGATTTAGTTTCAGCTGCCTATTCTCTTGTTGCAAGAAAGCTATCATGAAGTTATCTTTAGCAAGGTAATCCTTTAACTCCTTGATCTGTGCATATTTTTCCTTGATGATGTCTTTTGTTGCACTGTTTCCATGTTATTATTCTTCTAGGTCTTCCATCTCTAATGTAGGAGGCACTTCTTCATGATGTTGGAAAGGTGAATTATCTTTGTTTCTAGGTGATTCCATCATGGCTTCAATATGCATTTCTTTATCACTCACAACCTCCTTATGTAATTCTTAGCATGAGACCTAGTTCTATGTCTAGGTGTAGGAATTTCTTATATTTCAGGAGAAAAACCCGAACTCTTACCTCTGTTATATGTCTTTGCAATCTCTGTTCTTGGCTGCATTTTTGAAACTGATAGCTTGCTTGATGACCAACCTCTTGTGGTCTAGCTAATTGAGGAACACTTGGAATCTTTGGTTCACTTGAGGCAAGAAGAAGAGAAATTTCCTTCAAGAAGGTCTCCCATGGCATGTTGATCTGTGCTAGCTGGCGAAGGACTATGACTTTGATCAAAGCATGATGAAACAAGCTAGCTGAATGATCCTTTCCATTTGACTGCACCTTCTATGTCATCTTAACCAGGCTTATGAAAAAGTAATTGGGTAGGTTTAGCGGTTTGATAGACGTGAATTATTTCATGATAGTCCTCATCAAGCGAGTGTACTTGTCCAACAACTATCTAGTAGGAAATATATGGGAAGGGGATTCTTCGTACCATGGTTTCAAGAAAGAATTATAATGCTCAATGTATAAATCCATCCCCTTGAACCAAATCTCTCCTTCATTAGGGATTGTAGTGGGTGAAGATATAATATCTGCTAACACCATGAAGTTTACCCATGCAATTGTGACATGATCTACTCTAAAATTGATTGCAAATAAAATTTTTAAGTCATAGTTATAACCCACCTCCTGCACTTTCTTACAAAACCCTAGGCAACCTACTTGTTCAAATGACTTCTTTAAAAAATCTGATGCATTAATTTCTTGCATATGAATTGGCTTATATCTTGAAATATATCCCCCCTTGTTGTATTTCTTCTTTTCACTGGCCACAATGTTGGTATTTATTGACTATAAACCCTAGTTTGATAGGGGAAAGGGTAGGGGTTTAGGGCTGCAAAACAAGGAAAACATAGCAACTAGTTTAGGGAGGGAAATAGAGGGGATAGGAGTTAGGGATAAATCTGAAAACATTAGGGGAGATAAGGATAGGTGTTAAGGACGCAGTGGAATTGGAATTTCTAAGAGTAGGTGATGGAAAAGGGATGAAAGAGAGAAAACATACAGAAAACATATAATCCCAACATAAGCACAACATGGGCTTGGGTTTTTAGGGAAAGTGGTGATATGGGGAAAATAGTTATGAGAAATTATTGGGGAAGGTATATCAAGTATATAGAAGGGTGTTTAGGTAGAAAAAATAGGGATTTTCTCCTTGGAAGAAATCAAAACCATGAAGTCTTAAAAACACAACATAAAAACCTGGGAGAGGGATTTCATCACTTTTTGAAGGAAATCACTGCATGAGAGGGCTAATGAATGCTTCACTTACTTGACTAGATGTTTTTAAGAATTATGGGATGAGAAATGAGTTTTTGTTTTCTTGATTTGACCTTCAAACTCAAAAACACAACGAATGTTCAGAAACGAAGCATATGTCTAGAAGCGCAACGTATGCCCAACAAAAACACATGGAGATGATGAATGAAGCAATTTGATGACGGGTTTTGACCTTCTGATGGCTGTGGAAATTTTTGGAGTGCAAGAGAGGAGCTCTTGAAAACCCGGAAGGATGAAATGAACTCATGAAAAGCTTTATTCCCCTTAATAGCTTGAAAACTCGATTTTTTCTTTGGTGGTGGTGTGACATCACATGTACTTTTTAGAAATGACATGATGAGGTGGTTGCACTGTAAGATACTTTCTTGAAATGGAAATATTACCTTTTTAATTTTTTCCCTAAGTTGCTAACTCCCATTATGATGATGCAAATGATGGACACGAATCTCTTTTGATGACCCAGGACACCTAAATAATGACATGACCATGATGAGTGATGATGACCATGAACAAGTCGAGGGAGTAGCATTGACCTAAAGAATAACCAATGATCATTTGACAACCATGAGATGTCCAATTTATTTGAAAATTTAACCATTTAACCCTAAGACCTTCTAAACCAGATGGAAAGAGTACATTTGATCACTGGTGACTCATAAACACTACCAAGCGTCACACAAAGCAATTTTACAACTGAATGGAAAACTAGTGTTGCTATCCACTTGTACAAAAGTAGAGGCATTAATAGTCCCTCCAATTAACACACTATTATGGTTGATCCACTTTTTTGAAAGTTATTTGGAAGCATGGTGGAGCTTAGAATTAGTAGTTGGGCAGAAAAGGAAGGTAAAAGAGTAAAAGGGCAGGTTGGTTTTAGGTCACGACATTCTACCTCTGCTCATTGTATCACTCTTAGGAATTTCAGAGAAAAATTATGGGACATACATGGTGTGGTAGCCTTTTTTTTCTTTTTTTATTTCAAGAAATATTTTGACACTGTTCCTAGAGAGAAGATTTGGAGAAGCATGTAAGAGACCATAATTCCAAGCAAATATAGGGAAGCTGTTCATAAGATCTACGAGAAAGTTAGAGCTAAAATTAGAACTAGGGAAGGATTTTCTAAATGCTTTGGTAGTGAAATTGGGGTCAAGCAAGGGTCCCTCTTTCCCCCACATTCTTTGGCCTATATATTGATAAGCTGGAAGAATGTTTAAACAATAACAATGGGGAGGGTATTCAATTAGCAGGTTATGTGGTGAGATTTCTCTTGTATGCTAATGACCTTATCCTAATTGCAAAATCGGCTCATGGTCTGAGAGAGAATTTGAAGGCCCTAGAGCTCTTTTGTGAAGAGTTTGGGATGCAAGTAAATGTTAGAAAAAACAAGATTATGATCTTATCCATGAAGAGGAAAAAGCAACATGTTAATTTTATTTTTGACGGGAAATCATTGGAAATTGTGGAAGAATACAAGTATCTAGGAATGTTTTTTCACAAGAGGATCAAATGGGAGACATGTAGAGCTAAAATGATTTAGGGGGGATGGAGATCCTTTTAACTTCTACAGAACAGATGCATGAAAGAAAAAATATGCGACTGGAAGACCAAGAAAACTCTTTTTGGGTTGTTGGTTACATCGGTTGTACTCTATGGATGTGAAGTTTTGGGGAGTAGTATGTCAGACCACAAGTGGAGGAAATTAGAAAGAATTCAAAAGCATTGAATCACTAATAATTTCAAAGTCAAATCAACAGTTCCATATGAGATCTTTCTAGCTGTGGCTGGTTTATTTACGATGGAGGCCAATGTGATTTCTTGCTTTTTAAGTTGCTTAAAAAAGGTTAAAGGCATGGATGAGCATCATTGACCTAAAATAGTTGTTGCATAGGAGGTAAAGATGAGGAAGAAAACTTAGGGGCAAACAAAATGAAAATTGGTTGGGTAAGTGGGGAATTAAGTGGAAAGATTGTCCTAACTCTAAAGAGGAAATTAAAAAATGGGTGCTTGAAAAATTCAGGACTACCATGTGGGAAAAACAGATTGGTTGAAAAAATCTCTTAATGTCAAATATTTCAATCCGACATGATCTCGTGATGAAAACATATATATGGGTACCAAAATCATGGGAAATTCTAGATTATTAATAGCACAATTGAGGATTTGGTCTCATCATCTCATATGTGAAACATGTAGATGGACAACTCCAAAAGAAGAGTGGGAAGAAAGAATATGTGTATTTTGTAGGAAAGTAGAGGTTGAAATAGAATGGTACTACATCATGGATTATACGGCATATGAGAATATTCGTAATCAGATTAAAAGAATTTTGAAGGTGGATTTTTTGAACAAGTTGTTTGAGGAAGCGAGACTTATCAAAATTGTGAACTTCTTGGTCAATATTTATGACAAGAGGGTAGACTTAGAGAAAAGTTTGAAGTTGTGATGGGATGGAGCCCTAGGTCCCTTAGACTGGTTGGTCTTGTGGAAGTCATTAAAATACCTTAATTCATTAATTCATTCTCGTTGGGAGGTCACAGGGTTCAGGAGATCTAGAGGCAATGAAAAATTCCAAGGTCATGCTACTATGCATGTTCGTGACAGTGTTAGTTCTCAGAGGCACCATCAGTGCTGCAAAGTTTGGGACAAAACAGAAATATTTCAATGATATTTGTGAGCATATAATCATATCTAATCATGGGAAGCCGGGGAGAGTTGCATAGGGTCCTGATGTAGGTCATTGCATATATTTTCAACAGCAATACACCCCCAATAGTGGAAGAAGAAGTGGAAGAACCAAAGGTGGAGTGAGATCCAAGAATGCCATATAGCTTCGGCCTTGAGATATCTGATTGAGATTACCAAAATAGTGAATGGTTTGTGAAAAATCCCGCATTCACCAACTTTTTTCCTAGTGGGCATCCTCAGATTTTGCTGGTCAAAGGTTCTTCTCTAGCCTCATGTGAGAGTCCTGTGGGAGATCATTTACTCATGAAGTCCATCAAGAACAAGATCGATTACTTTCGTTTTCACAACATATGGATATTCTACAACATGGCACATTTGGACCATGAGATGTCTAGGTTCTAGGCTAAGCTTCTGCTCATTTAGCAAGCTCATGCTCTCCCACCCTAAGGTGGAATTCATTTGGTGGATGGAAAATGACGCTATGTTCATCGACATGGTCTTCAAGCTCCCCTTCAAGTGCTCCTTTTGATGTCATTTATGCATGTATTATAAGTTTTAAATTCTTGTATTGGATGCATTCCAGAGTTTGTGATATAGTTTTAATGTAGATTTCCAGGAGTTTTTAGCTTTTGTAGTCTTTCTTAAGCCTATTTTATGCAGATCCTTTGACCCCTTTATACATCAACATATTATATATTAGACCAAGTTCTTGCTAAAGTTTCTATGTTTCTAAATGAAAATTTTTCAATGGCTTCCTCGATTGAAATGTGAAGCCTTAAGTTGGGTCATTTTATTAAATTCCTGTAAATGACATGTCCATAAGAAATGTGATTGATGTGGCTATGCTAAACACAGTGGGGTTTTTTTTAGAAGCCTTCAGTTGCGTCATTTTATTAAATTCTTGTAAATGACATGTCCATAAGAAATGTGATTGATGTGGCTATGCTAAACATAGTGGGTTTGTTTTAGAACTATACATTAGTGTTGATTGATGATGAAGGCCCAAATACATGTTTCGGTGATAATGGATAAGAAAAGACAATAAGAGCGGTGTATGCTCAAATAAAGGTTTCGACTCTCTTGCCTTCTTATCAAGATTAGTAACAATATGTATATAGAAGGATATATCGATACTCTAGGTTTAGACCCATTTGTCTAAACCTTATTGGAATTGTGTTTTGTCTATTATTTTGGGTCAGAATCACATATACATATTTCTTAGGATTCTGGTTAAAGGAAGCATGTTCTGATCATTAGTTTTTTCTTTCAATAAGACACTACTCTTGTTGGGAAAGTTCTATTAAAGATGAAAAAAATTACTTTCACTCATTCTGAAGTGACCATCCAATAGGAGATATGGACACTATTAGTTTATATGAAGCTATGCGATCAGAAGTAAGACATGCAATTTCTGAAATTAGGTCTGAGATTAAACATGTAAGTTAAAG
This sequence comes from Pinus albicaulis, assembly GCA_034641835.2. Lineage (NCBI taxonomy): Eukaryota > Viridiplantae > Streptophyta > Pinopsida > Pinales > Pinaceae > Pinus > Pinus albicaulis. The sequence goes on from CM076570.1 coordinate 219,588,600, forward strand.
TGTGAAAATTTTCTAGTCTACATTAATTGTTGTGCCATTTTATGAAGTACAAACATCACATGATTTGTGTACAACCAAGCATTTAAGTGAGAGCTCACAGTAGGTTCTGTACATAACTATGTCAAATACGTCATTTCGATGTTAGAGGTAATCAAAAAATTATTATGGAGGTTGAACTATGCTGAAATATGTTGAGTGGAATACGTGAATTTGAGGATAATGCAGAGGGTTTGTATAAGCTTCCTATTTCAATTTTCAACATCACAAAGATGGAAACCACTGTTGAAACAATTTTTAGGTCCAAATGTCAATTTTGTTGACAAGGTATGATATGTACTTATGTAGTGGTACTTACTCTTAGTACTTTCTCTCAACATAAGCTATATTTGAATGTTATTTCTATTTTTTTCTCATGTTTCATTTTTGAGGTTCCTACTAAGATTTACTTAGGAACTTTCGATATCTTCCATTCTCAATATAGTTGATTTTGTGTGATTAATTTTAACAATCCACTATGATAAAGAACCCTTCAACACTCAATCAAAAGGATTCTAATGAGTTACTCATGCCAAATACTACTGATGTCATTCATGTTGTTTCAAACATGAGAAAATAGTATACTGCTACATTGGAGCATAGATCATTCTTTTCACTCTTACTTTGAGCAATGAAATTTCAGTGAATGAATGCCATGATCTTAAAACATATGACCCAATGTTCAATTAGAGAAGCAGGAAAGGGATCTTTGTTCTGAGTTGGTTGCCGAAGATTAACTTTGCCATAAACTCATAAGGTCAGTGAATTACTCCCAAAATGAAAGCCAACTAAAACAAAAATATCATCCCGAACAAGAAGGGTAATTCCTATTTTACCTTTGTTTCCCTTGAAATTTCTACAATTTTCATATGTAGCACGTATAAGTGTTTGTGTTTTTTAGCTTATTTTGTTACACTACTTATAATAGTTAAGTGGATTTATATTTCAATGAAGCATGCAAATGAATAATTGCATTGACACTTCATTCACTAGAATAATGTAGATTAGAAGAATATGTCTAAATAATTGAATGAAGAGGCATAAAAGTACTTTGATGAGTCTATAAACATATCAAATTTTGAAGACTCAAAATTCTCATCTTTTTAGGAAGAACTGTTAAAATAAGATAATTACTCCTGCATTAAGAGTTTTCTATATTTAGAGATTCAATAAATTGAGCGTTGAGTGAAGTCCAGTTTAAGTGATAGATGAATTTAGTGAGTAGTTTCATGTCAAGTTATATTAGGTGAGTCGCTAGTCGAAAATGTTTAAATACCCTTCATCGGGTTCATCGTCATATAGTCATCTCAATCAAGTTTTTTTGATCAATAGAAGAGCCACAACTCTTGTTATTGTGTGTGAATTATTTGTGTTATCTTGTGTTTCTCCTCTCTGCCTTTCCAACAAATTGGTATCAGAGCCTATCGAAGCTAAGGTCATAAATATCAGAGCCAAGGTCATAGAGATCAGAGCGAGGATTTTGCAAAATCGAAAGAGAGAGAAAAATTTGTGAGAGAGGAGAGAAATATTTGTTTCCCCTGGGTTGAGCTATAATGCACCCTGCAATGGTACACAATGCATTATAACACTGGGATGCTCACTAGCGAGCCACGTTACAGATCTTAAAATTTACGCCTTTTACATCATGTGGGTTTCTTGTGTTTTTGATGCATTGTATCACTAACGCGGGTCTCTACATTCGCGAGGAGCGTTAGTACGCTACCCCATTAAACGCTAAACACGTTAGTGTGACGTAGTTTCAAAAGGAGTATGATCTTTTAAAGCCATGTTCGTGACAACCTTTTTTGAAAAGGTTTGATGTTTTTCTTTTTAATATATTAAAGGGCTTTGTTAAATGGCTCTCCATAGGGATTCGTAAAGGATAAAGGAGTCCTTTTTGAAAGGATTTTTACAATTTTTTTTTTGAAGATATTCAACATATTTTTTGAGAAGGGGTTCTAAAGGATAAAGGGGCTTTATAAATTTTCTTTTATAAAGTGCTTACATAAGGAGTTAAAAAGGAAAGTGATTTTATTTATTAAAGGATTAAAATAAAAGAGTTTTTGTTTGGAAGAGAATTTAGGGTTTTGAAAAAGTCCATCAGTCTACAAAAATATTTTCATCTTTTGTCAAGCATGAAAGGTTTTTGGAAGAAGATTGTGCCTTACGGGGCACATTAAAAATCGTATTTTTTTTTTCAGGGGCGATATAGAAGATAGCCTCATGCAATCATGCAAGCAACCATGACAACAGTCATAGGTCACAAAGCGCGACTAAAGAAGACAAAGAAAAGGGATAAAAAATAAGAGGCAAAGATTGTTGCCGTGTTTAAAGAGGCTTAGGCTACAACTGAGGCACTGCGATGTCTAGAAAAAGAAAAATATTCCCTAGCTTTGAGTTTCATTCAATAAGCAATGGATGAAACGATTATTTGCAAGGTAGGAAAAGCTACAACTTCCAAGGAAGCATGGAAGATCTTGAAAAAATAAATTTGTGCAAGGGGGAGTGATATGCAATAGCAAGAAGTGTCACAATTGGTTAAGTCAGCAGCAAATATGAGAGTAGAAGAGAAAGAATCTGAGAGGGAAACAGAGCATGGAGAATCCCATTGAAAAGTGGAAGATGATCGTGAAGACTATAAAATTGAAACACATTATGCAAGCATGCATACGGATTAAGAATACGTTACAAATATTGCAAAGAGAGAAGTTAAAACCTCTGTATGTGAAACAGAGAAATAGCATATCAATGCTCAAGCACTCCACTGTAATGTGGATGGTGTAGATGATGGTGAAACCTGTTATGCAAGAATGCATACGGATGAAGAAGATGAAACATAGATTGCAAAGAGAGAAGTTTTCAAAGCCTCTGTATGTGAAACATAGCAAGAGCATATCAATGCTCAAGAACTCCATTGCAACGTGGATGTTGCAGAAGATGGTGAATCCCACTGTGATGAAACACATGTGGATGATGACTACAAAGTGAGATGTGCATTGGTGAATCCGGCCACAGCTAATGAATTTGCTAAAGCTAAAATTTTCAATGAAATTGACAATGAGCACATGCATGCTCAGATATCCTACCATAGTGTGGATGAAAATTATGTCGATGATATGTTTGATTTCTTTTTTGAAACAAAAATTGATTGTGGTAATATGGTAAACACCATGTTTGATGAAGAATTGAAGGTTGAAGCTGCAATTGTAACAAGAAGTTATGAAGCAATTGGAACTGCTCATGAAATAATATGCGAACAAACAACAACTGAGTTTGGCTTAGATAAAACTATCAATAGAGTAGAAAATTGTTTAATGGATCCAACAATTGGAATAGTTGAAGTTAAATTTGATGAAGAACCATTAATTGGTGATGAGTGGTTGCAAATGATGCAACAGAAAGAACATATTGATATGTTTTTATTTGGTGAGAGAAACCCACTTGTGTTTGGAAGCCAAGTGGAATACAACAGGTTTGCAACAAAAGAGTTTTGTAAAATAGTGGAAAAGAAGGCAGAGAAGGAAGAGGTAGAGAAGGAAGCTCTCAATGAAGAGCATAATAAATATTATTTTTGAATACGCAGGTGCTCAAAATAGCATGGGAGAAGATGTTGAAATCATGGTTGTTAATTAGTTTGATGCAGATTTGAAGCTCATTGAAGAATGGATTCATAAAAAAATGAACAAATTGATGTGAGACTTAAAACAACAACTGGAATAAAATAATTGAATGAAATTATGGTGAATAATGATCTTGAGTGCACACATTACAGGAATATATAGCAGAAAGAAAGTCAGGAATATGAAGCGCAAGAAGCAAAGAAAAGAAGATAGTTTGAAGATGTAATGTTGTGGCAACAGTCCATAGTTGAACGAATATTTGAAGAGGAAAGTGTAGAAGACAAGAGAAAATTATTTTTCAACACAACTTCAAGAAAAGTCGAAGAAAAATTGCAGCAGTAAAAAAAAGTAAAAACATATGGAGCCTACAACAATAATGAAGCAATTTCGAGGATATAGAATCTGGAAGCAGAGAAAAAGAAAATGCGAAATCGTAAAAGTTTTGAGTCATTGTAAGCCTAGTTGAGACATAGACCAACATGCATGTTTGAGTGATAATTGAGTCAATTTTTATTGTAAGCCTAGAAGACATAGTTAAGTCATGTTTGAGTTATGTTGAGTCATACGGTCGTAATTAAGAAGGAGTGTTAAAATAAGCTAATTACTCTCGCATTAAGAGTTTTCTATATTTAGAGAGTCAGTCAACTGAGCATTGATTCAAGTCGAGTATAAGTGATAGATGAATTTAGTGAGTAGTTGCATGTAAAGTTATATTAGGCGAGTCTCTAGTCGAAAAGGTTTAAATACCCTTCACTGAGTTCATTGTAATATAGTCATCTCAATCAAGTTTTTGTGATCAATAGAAGAGCCACAACTCGTGTTACTGTTTGTGAATTATTTGTGTTATCTCGTGTTTCTTCTCTATGCCTTTCCAACAAAAACGTCGTCTTGCACCTGGTCATTGATAAAGACAAGAGAAAAGAAAGATTATGAAGGAATACTACTAGACATTACAAATATTGGGGATGTTAATGCTAATGGCTTAAAAAATATCCAACAACTTCAAGTATCAGTAGAAACGTATCCTACTCATTGATAAAGACAAGCGAAAATAAATATTATGAAGAAATACTACTAGATATTACAAATATTGGGGATGTTAATGCTAATGGCTTAAAAAATATCCAACAATTTCAAGTATCAGTGGAAACTAACAATGTGGTCCTTCCTTGATTGCAATGGAAAACTATGCCCGATGACCACCAACAATTTGGGAGGGAAAATTTAAAAACCATAATTAGTGATAAGAAAGTTAAAAAAAATCTTGATGAGGTAATCTAGCCTACTCCAACCTTCAAGATTGTCCTTAATCTTAGGTTTCAATCCATACACATTTTAATTTACACGATTGCTCTTCATATTTTAGTAGATTTTTAAGCATCCCATTCCAAAATTATTGCAGGAAGTGGAAAGTAATGGCAGTGAGAGCATCTTTGACAACAAAACCGAGCTTGCAACAAGCAACAATGATAGCAATTGTAGTTGGATCCGTGATAGTAGCTACCTATGTAACATGTCAATGCATAACCCTAGTGTTGTTGTGAGCTTTAACTTGTCTTCTGCAAGAAACTTTGGAGAAAGTAAAAAGTAGAAATGAGAAGTATGGCAACAGGAATAAATTAGAAACTTCTGTAGAAACTCCGAAATTTGATTATGGCAGGAATCCAATTGTGAGCTCTGCCTATCAAGATGATGATTTTTTTTCCATGAAAATAATGAAGCCATCCTCATGGAAAATATGAATAGCAAAATTGAATCTGGATGGATCATTCTATATGGCACAAAACTTTCTTGATATTCCATTAATCAAAAGATGACGTGATTTTTTAACTATGATTCTATTGAACGGAAGTGATGATCAGATGGGTAATGGTCTATCTGGAGGATGGATAGGATTTTGTCTAAAAATGGCAATCATAACATTCTTTCATTTTGGCTTAACTTTCAATGTTTTGGGCTTTAACTTTGTTCAATGGCTCAAAGGAATTTTCAGAAGAGTGCTGCATACACAAGCTTGAAGAAGTAAATATTCTTGGAACAGTTTGGCAGATTTTTCTACGTACTATTGGAAAGAGAGTTCAACTTGACAAATTTATATCAAATTAACAACATGCAAACACATACAAGATGGAGAAGAATAATTTACATCATTTTCCACTCCTTACCAAAACCAGTAGATCAACTTGTATGAAGATAAGACATTTTTGTTTATTGTCTTTTCCAGAAGCATTTTCGCTGTAAATAATAATCTTTTTTCATGTAACTTTCTAAATATTCGGGCTTTAAAAGTGGACTATGCTTTTGGAGATACTCCATATTTTGGCACTAGATTCGAAGGATTAAGGTTTATTTGCAGCAGAGAGGCCCTTGATCTCAGAACAAAAAACACGCTCTGATGGAAGAACTAAATTATGCTTTCTCATTCCTTAGATCTTGTCGAAAAAGAATTAATTCAAATGAGAGTTTCTTTTATTCATTTACAATTATATTGCATGCTGTATGGTCGTTTGGTACCCATGTAGCCTTGGCTCTAAGAATTTTGAGGAATTTGTTAAATGGCTATAGTGCAATTATCAAATGATACGTGGAATTATGTACATACAGATTCAACATCCCGATAAGAAACATACCAAGCGTAAGCCATGATGTTTATAGTAACGAATTTGCAGGAGTATCATGCGAAACTGATGGGTTATTATGATCTCATTATTTAAGTGTTGTGACATTTTTCTTTTATAAGACATCTCTTAATGTTATATAAGAGAAATATGAAACTTGATTTCTATTTATCATATTGTCAACCAAAATTATAGCCTTGTATTCATGTTGGGAAAGAAAGGTTAGATGAAAATGGCAATTGCACTGGTTTTAACAAACATATTGGGAAAAAAGTAGGCCGAAAATGATACTTTGTTTGGCAATTAGGGATGGAATTCGATAGTCGAATTCTTGATTTCGTTGTGCAAATTTTCAATTTATTCATTTACAATGTGTTTTCTAATTACATTTTGGCAAGTGAATTTTTTATTATCATTTTTGTGAGTAATTTTTTCATCAATATACAAAATTTATAAAAAATTAAATTCTATTTGTTTTAATTCTCAATCTGTGGTGTGAATATATAAATATGATTACATCAAAATGTGGAAGGACAATATAGTTTGGAGAATCTAACTCAAAAGTGGAAGATGGTCGTGAAGACTATAAAATTAAAACTCATTATGAAAGCATGCATATGGATAAAGAAGATGCAACACAAATTGCAAAGAGAGAAGCTAAAGCCTCTGTATGTGAAGCAGAGAAAGAGCGTATCAATGTTCAAGCACTCCACTATAATGTGGATGGTGCAAATGATTGTGAAACCCATTATGAAAGCATGCATATGGATGAAGAAGATGCAACAGAGATTGCAAAGAGAGAAGTTGAAGCTTCTTTATGTGAAACATAGCAAGAGCATATCAATGCTTAAGCACTCCACTACAATGTGGATGTTGCAGAAGATGGTGAATTCCATTGTGATGAAACACATGTGGATGATGAGTGCAAAATGAGATGTGCATTGATGAATCCAACCGCAGTTGATGAATTTGGTAAAGCGAAAATTGTTAATGAAATTGACAATGAACACATGCATGCTTGGATATCCTACCATAGTGTGGATTAACATTATGTTGATGATATGTTTGGTTTCTTTTTTGAAACAGGAATTGATTGTGGTAATATGGTAAGCACCATGTTTGATGAAGAATTGAAGGTTGAAGCTGCCACTGTAACAACAAGTTATGAAACAGTTGAAGCTGTTCATGAAGCAGTATGTGAACAAACAACAACTCAGTTTGGCTTAGATAAAATTATCAATAGAGCATAAAATTGTTTGGTGGATCTAACAATTGGAATTGTTGAAGTTAAATTTGATGAAAAACCATTAACTGGTGATGAGTGGTTGCACATGATGAAACATAAATAACATATTGATATGTTGTTATTTGGTGAGAGAAAGCCACTTGTGTTTGGAAGCCAAGTGAAAGACAACATGTTTGCAACAACACGGGTTTGTAAAACAATGGAAAATAAGGTAGAGAAGGAAGAGGTAGAGCAGGAAGCTCTCAATGAACATTGTTTTTTAATATGCAGGTGCTCAAAATAACGTGAGAGAACATGTCGAAATCAAGGTTGTTAATAAGTTTGAAGAAAATTTGAAGCTCATTAAAGAATGGATTCATAAGCCAATTGAACAAATTGATGCGAGTCCTAAAGAAACAGTAGGAATAAAAGAAATGAATGAAATGGTGAATAATGACCTTGAGCAGATTACAAGAAAATATGGCAGAAAGAAAGCCAGGAATATGAAGCGCAAGAAGTAGAGCAAAGAAGACAATTTGAAGATGTAATGTTGTGACAACAGTCCATGGTTGAACAAATATTTGAAGAGGAAGGTGTAGAATACAAGAGCAAATTGTTTTTTAGCACACATTCAAGAAAAGTCAAAGAAAAATTGTAGTAGCAAAAAAAAGTAAAAATATTTGGAGCCTACAGCGAAGAGCCTACAACAAGAATGAAGAAATTTCGAGATTATAGAATCTGGAAGCAGAGAAAAAGAAAATGAAAAATTGTAAAATTTTGAGTCATTGTAAGCCTAGGTGAGACATAGACTAGCATGCATGTTTGAGTGATAATTGAGTCAATTTTTATTTAAGCTTAGAAGGCATAGTTAAGTCATGTTTGAGTTATGTTGAGTCATACAATCATAATTAACGGAGAGTGTTAAAATAAGCCAATTAGTCCCAAATTAAGAGTTTTCTATATTTAGAGAGTCAATCCACTGAGCGTTGATTCAAGTCGAGTTTCAGATAGATGAATTTAGTGAGTTGTTGCATGTCAAGTTATATTAGGCGAGTCACTAGTCAAAAAGGTTTAAATACCCTTCACCGGGTTCATTGTAATATAGTCATCTCAATCAAGCTTTTGTGATCAATAGAAAAGCCACAACTTGTGTTATTGTGTGTGAATTATTTTTGTTATCTTGTGTTTCTTCTCTATGCCTTTCCAACAAGAACTTGCTCATTGATAAAGACAAAAGAAAAGAAAGATTATGAAGGAATACCACTAGATATTACCAATATTAGGGATGTTAATGCTAATGGCTTAAAAATATCCAACAACTTCATGTATGAATAGAAACTAATGATGTGGTCCTTCCTTGGTTGCAATGGAAAACTAAGCCTGATGACCACCAAGAATTTGGGAGGGAAAATTTAAAAAACCATCATTAGTGATAAGAAAGTTAAAAAAAAATCTTGATGAGGTAATCTAACCTACTCCAAGCTTCAAGATTGTCTTTAATCTTAGGTTTCAATCCATACACATTTTAATTTGCACGATTGCTCTTCATATTTTAGTAAATTTTTAGCATCCCATTCCAAAAATATTGCAGGAAGTGGAAAGTAATGGCAGTGAGAGCATCTTTGACAACAAAACCGAGCTTGCAACAAGCAACAATGATAGCAATTGTAGTTGGATCCGTGATAGTAGCTACCTATGTAACATGTCAATGCATAACCCTAGTGTTGTTGAGAGCTTTAACTTGTCTTCTACAAGAAACTCTGGAGAAAAAAGAAATGAGAAGTATGGAAACAAGAATAAATTAGAAACTTCTGTAGGAACTCTGAAATTTGATTATGGCAGGAATCCAATTGTGAAGCCCTGCTTATCAAGATGATGATTTTTTTTTCATGAAAATAATGAAGCCATCCTCATGGAAAAGATAAATATGAATAACAAAATTGAATCTGGATGAATCATTCTATGTGGCACAAAAATTTCTCGATATTCCATTAATCAAAAGATGACGTGATTTTTTAACTGTGATTCTAGTGAAGGGAAGTGATGATAAGATGGGTAATGGTCTATCTGGAGGATACATATGATTTGGTCTAAAAATGACAATCATAACATTTCAATGTTTTGGGCTTTAACTTTGTTCAATGGCTCAAAGGAATTTTCAGAAGATTGTTGCATACAAAGGTTTGAAGAAGTAAATATTCTTGGAACAGTTTGGCAGATTTTTCTACGTCTTGGAAAGAGAGCTCAACTTGACAAATTTATATCAAATCAACAACCTGCAAACACATGCAGAATGGAGAAGAATATTTTACATCATTTTCCCGTCCTTACCAAAACAAGTAGATCAACTTGTATGAAGTCAAGGCATTTTTGTTTATTGTTTTTGCAGAAGCATTTTAGCTGTAAATAATAAAAAAATTTCTTGTAATTTTCTAAATATTCGGGCCTTTAAAAGTGGAACTATGCTTTTGGAGATACTCCATATTTTGGCACTAGATTCGAAGGATTAAGAAATATTTGCAGCAGAGAGGCCTTGAGCTCAGAACAAAACACACGCTCTGATGGGAGAAAGGAAATGATGCTTTCTCATTCCTTAGATCTTGTCGAAAAAGAAGTAATTCAAATGAGAGTTTTTTTTATTCATTTACAATTATATTGCAGTCTGTATGGTGGTTTGGTACCCATGTAGCCTTGGTTCTAAGAAATTTAAGGAATTTGTTAAATGGCTATAGTGCAATTATCAAATAATACGTGGAATTATGCACATACAGATTCAACATCCCGATGAGAAACATACCAAGCGTAAGCCATGATGTTTATAGTAACGAATTTGCATGAGTATAATGCGAAACTGATGGGTTATTATGATCTCCTTATTGAAGTGTTGTGACATTTTTCTTTTATAAGACGTGTCTTAATGTTATATAACTGAAATAAGAAACTTAAATTCTATTTATCATATTGTCAACCAAAATTATAGCCGTGTCTTCGTAGGTTTTAATAAAATATGTTGGGAAAGAAAGGTTAGATGAAAATGGCAATTGCACTGGTTTTAACCAACATATTTGGGAAAAAAGTAGGCTGAAAATGATACTTTGTTGGGATATTAGGGATGGAATTCAATAGTCAAATTTTTTATTTCTTTGTGCAAATTTTCAATTTATTCATTTACAATTTGTTTTCTAATAACATTTTGGCAAGTGAATTTTTTATTATATTTTTGTGAGTAATTTTTCCATTAATATACCAACTAAAACATTAGATTTCACTTGTCTTAATTCTCAACCTTGAATATATAAATATGATTACATCAAAATGCTTATTATGGAACATTATTTATAATAATTATTGATGGAGGAGCATCATGGTTCGGAAAATTTTTACATTTAGTAGAATCTAGGGGGTATTGTGTTTTTCAAAAGAGTTGGTTTTCCTAAGTATTTAATTAAAATAATTTTCAATATTTTGAGTGATTTAGGTGAGGCATTTAAAATAGGATTTAATTAAATATTGAGAGGCATATTTGTAGATATTCTCGAATGTAGGAGAACATGAGTGATTGATGAGTGATTGGTGTGGATTGAGATATTCTAAAATATTGTAAATCTTAGATTAGGAAGTAGTTCACAATTTATGGAGGATCCTTAGGATTTAGTTGAATGCTGAGATCTTCAAGGAATAAGAAGATATTTTAGGAACTAATTCAGGACTTAGAGGATTTTTAGGATTTTGTTGAGTAACCTATGGATCTGAACCAAAATTGATTACAAAACCTTTTGTATATATTTGTAAAGCCTCAAAGGCACAAACAATAGAAAAAAGAAGATATTCTTAGAAATAAATTTAATTGTAAGCCTACGGACACATACAGAGAGAAATGAAGAGAAAAGGGCCATGTAAAGATAGATCAGGCCAAACCAGATTGTAAACATATTTGCTTGTATTTGTAAATTTATTTGTTTAATGAGAAATCGAATTCTAGTTTGACTCCGTGTCATTTCTATTATGTGTTGAGTGATCTATAATAGGAAGAATTCGATATCAGTGTACTAATTTACTGTAATAAATTCTAGATTGATTGTATAAGTCTTTCTGAGTGATAAATGACTTATGGTTGGGTAGAATTTGAGTGATTCCAGTCTGGGAATTAATTAGATAAGAATGAAGCTTATAGAAGTAAATTTGTGCAGATAAATTATGTACAGTCGAGTAATTTTGATTCGAAGAAGTAAGACAGAGAGTGCTCTGTATTCAAGTTCGAGACGATGTAATGGCTATATAAATAATAAATAGTAACAAGCTCAGAGAGATAGCATTGAAGAACTCTGAATAAACTAGGAGGAGTAGCGGGAAAATGATTAGCGCAGCAGAGTGACATAAAGTAGAGGAATCGACGAACACAAAGAATGCTTAGAGATTTCCAAAGAGGTAAATGAACATGATTAAATCGCAGAACCAAAGATTTAAGCATTGACGACGGAGATCAAAGTGGGCAGAAATGAAGGCGATCGATTAAACAACGAAGAATAGAACACAAAGACAAGTTTGAAAGTTGTGGACGTGGATGCGTATCAGTGCAGCGCAACATCGCACAATGGAGATTTTAGAAGTTAGGTTGAGGACTTCGCAAAGTAAATAAGATAACTTGCGATGCAGTATGGTAAGGATGGCAAGATGCGATGCGATGGGGGAAGGCCACGTGTCAGCCTTGTGCATTAGCTCACATCACAAGTTTTAAATTTTAAGGTTAAGAGTTCGCACGGTAACTTGTTTTGGTTGCAATACGATACAGACGAGAGATGGAAATGAGAAGGTATGGCAGAACCATTAGATCTGGTATAGACCAACGGAGTAGATTATATTGCAGCTGAGAGAAACTTCGCATCGACATTGTTATGATTTTTCATTAAAAATGTATGCTATAAGTTACAACATATGAAGTGGATAAATCAGTGATTTGCGATGAAGTGTTAAGGAAAAGGTTCGACAGTGCGAAGTCATATAATCGGTGTTCTGCGTAATATAGTTTGGGAGCGATGTGCTGATTGGTCGAAGGATGGTGGGACCCTGGATTTCTATTCCGTGCATATGTAAAGAGGGTTAAGGTTATGTGTAATATTTTATAAAGTGAAGCATTGTTGATCGCATAAGTATGTATGTTATATTTAACTCCGAGGTTATAACCTGCTGTGTTAATAAAGGAGTTATGTGGGCCATAACCCACAGGTCCGTGATGTTTGTATAAAGTGAATCCGTGCACGAAATAAAGGAATGTGAAGGAGCGGAAATGCATAAAGGTAAAGGTTAAAAACTTCCGCATGCGTTTGATTTGAAATTGATAAAGCAGAAAGATTAAGGTGTGTAAATGTGGAGTTAATTCCGCTAACCCTGCATAAGTGAATAATTGCGACCTTATGGTTGCATCAATTTGGTATCAAAGCAGAGTAAAATCTCTTTTGGAGGAAAATTAGAACAAGCAAAGTTTTGATGATGATGACAGAGTTAAACTATTCCTAAGACATTGATAGAAGTGCCGAATGAGATTCATCATGATTGTGGATCAAAGGAGAAGAAGTTAGATTATAAATATGAAAAGGTAGAGACAAGTGCAAGGAAAAATTCAGAAATTAATATCTGAAAAAGAGATGGTTGCTTTCTTAAGAAGAATGGAGATCCATTCGAATGTGAAGAGTGGAAGCAGACTTCTTGTGAAATCATGCAGGTATTGTTTTATTTAACTCTGATTTGAATTTTGCAGGTTGCAGAAAAAGGATAAATATCTCAGCAAGGACAACAAGAGGAAAGTTGTAAAGAAAAGAAGAACCAATTGTGTTCTTGAAGGCAGAGTAAAGTGGATACTCTAAAGAAACGTGGAAAAGAACCTAAATGTTCTAGTTGAAGGTTGGCTAGAGAGGACAAGAGTGTTCTCAGAAAAAAGTAGAATTTCAAAATCCAAGGAGAAAAGGAGTTTCTCAATAGATGTTCCAGAGATAGAGAACCAGTGTTACCAAAAGACCAAGGAGAGATGGCTTGGTGAGGTACTTGTAGCAGGTATGGAGACTTGCTGAGAAAGAGATGCTTAGTGTAGTTCACGAGTGAACAGATGCAATTCACAAGAGACAGAAGAATGACTAATGATAGTCATAGCAGAGGTTCAGAGAGAAGCCACAATAGAAGGAGAGTGGAGAAATATGACAAGGTGAATAGCATAGAGAAGAAAAGTCAAGAAGAGATTGACAGAGTGAAAGCTGAGATAAATTTCCAAATTGCATTGTTGATGGATATGTTGCAGAGAAATAAGGTAGACCAGAAGTATGGTTGGACTATGAGAAAGAAAGCGAAGTTGCATAGGCTACAAGAGAAGAGAAAGAAGCAGGTGCATATGCAGCTAATAGAGGAGTTGAGGAATCTTGAATAGATAATGAATTTTCAATTGAGGATAGAGAAGCTTGAAGGAGTTGAGCTACAACAAAAAGAAATTGCTGGAGATGAACAAGGTCATTTTGAACTTGAATATGGAGCAGTGAAGGCTGAAACATCAATTGAGGCAATTGGGTCTAATGATTTTGAAATTAATAATTTGTGGATGTTTGCAGGTGATGTCAAAGAAGAGGAAGCAGAGAGACATAATCTAAATTCCATTTTAAAGAATAAGGATGAGACAGTTAGATCCCATATGGAAGATCATACACAGTTGAGAGGAGTTATTTTTTTTCAGCATACTAAAGTTGAAAACAAAGGAATTTTGACTCACAATGATGACCAAAAGTAAGAAGAAGAGGGAAAGGATATCAAGCAACCAAGTGAAGTGCTTGAGGAAGCTGAGATGAAGACTATTGAAAAATTTTTGAGTCTTGTAGAAGACCTGGAACAAAAAAAGGATTTGATGACAGAATCATCAAATAAGACAATTGAGTCTTGTGGTTTTTAACTGAAAAATTGTGTGTGATTGCAGGTTTTGACAATTTTGTAGGTGATAGACAGTCACTGGAAGTTTTCATAAAGATGAAGGAAGAAAAAGAAATATACAAAGAAATTTCAAAGAAGAAAAATAAAAATTACATTCTGATGGAGGATGAGGCTATGTTATCTTATGAATATAGCCAAGGAAAAACACATGTACAATTGGTTAGTAATTGGGAGAAAGAATTGGAATTATTGGAGAATTAGTTGAAAGCACCAGTAGAGAAGAAATAATCTGATGAAGACTGTAAAGGATCTGCAGTAGCGGAAGAAAATGTTACTTTATTCAAAGAATCATATGAGAATTTTCTTTTTGAAAGTAAATTTGCAGATATTGAACAGAGGTTATTTGGAGATGAGATAGAAATTCAAAAGAAACAAGAGAGTAAAGATTTAAGGGTGGTAGTAAGAATCCAACAACTTCAAAGAGAAGATAACAAACAACAGTTTGAAGATGAGTGGACAGAGTGCAACAACAATTGGCAGAGAGAGTACCAGTCAGAAGATAATCTAGACATGGAGACTGAAGAATAAGAAAGATGATGATGAAAGTGTCTCAGAAGAAGACAACAACAAGGAAGCAAAGCAACAACAACAAGAGAAAGAAAACAACAGACTGTAAAAGCATAGCTAGTGGGGCAATGCAACATAAAGTATGGAGACCTGGAGAACAACAAAAAACAACAACAACAACAGCCAAATATATACTACAGAACAAAGTTTGGGATCCAGGGGGAATTCCATCAGCATTAAAAACACATGATCCGGAGATCACGACTGTTTTCTACCTTGGTAGTCTGATGCAGGAGCATCATGGTTCCGAAAATTTGTACATTTAGTAGAATCTAGGGGGTATTGTGTTTTTCAAAAGAGTTGGTTTTCCTAATGATCTGAAATGAATGTATTATTTTTCTATGATAAGTGTCCTTTTAGTTATAAAAACATGTACAATTTGTCTCCATTTGTTTGCTTAAGGAATGAGTAATTTAACCATGAAACATAGATGAATTTGTGAGTTTTAAGCATGTAAATAAGCCTAAATAACACTCAACAATAGTGTATAACAGACAAATAACATCACACATAAGTTTTACACAACAGGCATGATGAAGCAGTTCACCCCTCTTGGGCTACATCTGCTGGTCCAGCTCCCAATGACATGTCCCTTTTTGTCATTATGCTAAAAATTGCAAATACATGTGTTTGCAAGCCACTAATGGATGTTTTCTCTCCACCAGTGGCTCCAGAATGCTCAAATTAGTCTAGGTAGATCTTTTTTTTACCCAAATTGGTCGAAAATTGACCTCCTAGCCATTTTCCCAATCACAGCTACAAAACCTCCACTAATTGTGGAGAACTGCAGTTATCCGCAACTTATTTGGGCAAAATCCCGAAATTTTTGGGCTGTGCTAAATCCTCCACCAGTTTTTGACCGTTGGAATTCAATTTCAAGGTTAGGGGTGGGGGTGACCACATGCCAACCCCCTTATACCCCGTAATCGTGGTTTAGAACTTCGCGGTTTTAACATTAAAACTCCACCAATAAACTTGGAGCGAACTTGCAGTGTTAGCGGAGTTCCACTAACTGTCGCATGCGAGGTTAAACATGTGAACGTATTGAACGAAGACCTCTGTTTGTTATGGGTTTTGTTACCGCCGGTTTAACATTTGATGTTGCAGTTTTCTAATCACCATGTGACCTTAACGTTGGGGTCGCCGGCGGTCCCCCCCCCAAAAAAAAACTTACCAACCATTCAACTATAAAATTATGTGGAGAACTAATATGGTTAAGTCCTTTGATAGTGGAGTTGGTGGAGGCTTGTGAAGGCATGCCGGAGTTCATGGGGTCGAACCCCCTAAAGCCCAAACAAAATTTTACATAATTGTCCAGGGGACATGTGGCAGCGTCTGGGCTAACCACGTGTCACCCTTCCAACGAGCCACATAAATTCGTACAAACCCAAATCAACGATCAGCAGATGCCATGTGGCGAAACCTGGTTGGCTTAGGAAAATAGAATATTTCTAGAATATTCCATTTTTGTTGACTGTACCTGCATGCTGACTAGGCATCCCAGTCACTTGTGTGACAAAATTTTAGTTGTTTGGGAAAACGATCAAAACACGATATCTTCCTCATACGACATTGGTTTTTCAAACCGTTCATGGCGCCGAAATCAGAATGATGAGATATACCCGGTCGCTCAGGTTTGATATAGTTTCGAGCACTTTCAATTTTGAGCAAAATTCATGATCTCCTGATCACCTAAGTATTTAATTAAGATAATTTTCAATATTTTGAGTGATTTAGATGAGACATTTAGAATAGGATATAATTAAATATTGAGAAGCATATTTGTAAATTTTCTCGAATGTAGGAGAACATGAGTGATTGATGAGTGATTAGGAAGTAGTTCATAATTTATGGAGGATCCTTAGGATTTAGTTGAATGTTGAGATCTTCAAGGGATACGAAGATATTTTAGGAACTAATTGAGGACTTAGAGGGTTTTCAGGATTTTGTTGAGTAACCTATGGATCTGAACCAAAATTGGCTACAGAAACTTTTGTATATATTTGTAAAGCCTCAAAGGCACAAACAATAGAAAAAGAAGATATTCTTAGAGAGAAATTTAATTGTAAACCTACGGGTACATACAGAGAGAAAGGAAGAGAAAAGGGCCATGTAAAGGTAGATCAGGCCAAACCAGATTGTAATCAGGTTTTCTTGTATTTGTACATTTATTTGTTTAAAGAGAAATCGAATTCGAGTTTGACTGCATGTCATTTCTGTAATGTGCCAAGTGATCCATAATAGGAAGAATTCGATATCAGTGTACTAATTTCCTGTAATAAATTCTAGATTGATTGTATAAGTATTTTTGAGTGATAAAGGACTTATGGCTGGGTAGAATCTAGGTGATTCCAGTATGGGAATTAATTAGCTGAGAATAAAGCTTATGGAAGTAAATTTGTGCAGATAAATTATGTATAGTCGAGTAATTCTGATTCAGAGAAGTAAGACAGAGAGTGCTCTGTATTCAAGTTCAAGATGGTGTAATGGCTATATAAATAATAAATAGTAACAAGCTCGGAGAGATAGCATTGAAGAAATCTGAATAAACCAGGAGGAGTAGCGAGAAAAATATTAACGCAGCAGAGTGACATAAAGCAGAGGAATCAACGAAGGCGGAGAATACTTAGAGATTTCCAAAGAGGTGAATGGACGAATAGGATTAAATCGCAGAACCGAAGATTTAAGCATTGACGACGGAGATCAAAGTGGGAAGAAATGAAGGCGATCGATTAAAAGGCGAAGACTACAACACAAAGGAAAATTTTAAAGTTGTGGACGTGGACGCGTATTAGTGCGGTGCAACATTGCAAAGCGGAGATTGTAGAAGCTAGGTTGAGGACTTCGCAAAGTAAATAAGATAACTTGCGATGCGATACGGTAAGGATGGCAAGATGCAATGCGATGGGGGAAGGCCACATGTCAGCCTTGCGTATTAACGCATATCGCAAGTTTTAAAGTTTAAGGTTAAGAGTTTGCACGGTAACTTGTGTTGGTTGCGATGTGATACATACGGGAGAAGGCAATGAGAAGGTATGGCGAAATCATTAGATCTGGTATAGACCAACAGGGTAGATTATATTGCAGCCCAGAGAAACTTCGCATCGGCATTGTTATGATTTGCCGTTGAAACTGTATGCTATAAGTTGCGACATGTGAAGTGGATAAATCAATGATTTGCAATGAAGTGTTAAGGAAATGGTTCGGCGGTGCAAAGATATATAATCGGCGATCTTTGTAATATAGTTTGGGAGCGATGTGCTATGATTGGTCGAAAAATGGTGGGACCTTGGATTATTGTTCCGTGCATATGTAAAGAGGGTTAAGGTTATGTGTAATCTTTTACAAAGTGCAGTGTTGTTGATCGCATAAGTATGTATGTTATATTTTACTCTGAGGTTATAACCCGCTGCGTTAATAAAGGATTTATGTGGGCCATAACCCACAGGTCCGTGATGTTTGTACAATGTGAAGCTGTGCACGAAATAAGGGAATGTGAAGGAGCGGAAATGCATAAAAGTAAAGGTTAAAAACTTCCACATCCGTTTGATTTTAAATTGATAAAGTAGAAAGGTTAAGGTGGGTAAATGTGGGGTTAATTCCACTAACCCTGCATAAGTGAATAATTGCGACCTTATGGTTGCATCAATTATTTTGAATATTTGAAGTTGTTTTTGCAAATTATCTTGAAGCAATTTTGAAAGTTATTTTTCCTATGTTGAATATATGTTTCTTGGTTCAAGATTCAAAGAAGTAATTGATGCTTTATTTGTCTTAACAATTTTTTTTTTTAACTTTTTAGATTTGGGATTCTCCCTCTGCATTAGTGAACATAGAAACATTATTTTATAGATTTTCGTGTGAGCATAACTTACAAACCTATCCATTGAATCTTTGCTTCCCTTGTTCCAGCTTATGTTCATTACTCATGTTCAATCATTTTTTCAGTTTCTATGAGGGGTGAATTTCTTTGTACTTTTGTCTAAGTGTTTGTAACAAGTGTGGGTTTTATATAATATTTATACTTTAAAATCTAGGTTTTTTTTAAGACATTTTCAAGTTTTCAAGATAGTAGAATTTTGCAAACAATATGCACCACTTTGCTCCACTTTCAATAGTGTGACTACACTTGTTTTCCATCTTAAATGTCAACCGTAATATCCCTACATTTGTTTTCCATCTTAAATGTCAAAGTTGACTTTTGAATTTGAATTTTAAAATTTATAAAATATTAAAATAAATTAATATATGGATGACAAGTTAAAGTACTTATTTATGTAAAAAAATTACATTTTTATCAATCTTTAGTTTACTATGGGAAAGCTAACTATTGACAAAACTAAAATTCTTATAATGCTTAATGTCCATACCATATCAAAAATAATAAAAATTTCAATAAATTCATTTTATGTTAAGTAAAAATGTAATTTAAATTATATATCTAAATATTTTAATAATTTTATTTTATTTTTAAATAAAAATATAATTAAAATTTTAAATATAAATTTTTAATTTAGGGTATATTTGATTAGTCAAATTATATAAGTTTAATTAATAAATCATTTTAAATCATTTTAAAATAATTGTATTTCTATATTTACTATAGATAAAAGCTTCTTCCAATTTATCAATTCATTTTATATAAAACTATGATTGAAAATTTAAATATATAGATTTTTAATGAAGTTTTTTTTTTTCAAATAATTTCATCTTCACACATATCATTTCAACTAAATAAACTAAAATTTATAAATACACAATCCATTTCAACCAAATAAACTAAAATATATAAACACACAATTCATGTATACAAATAAGTAGTGACATGCCACCATGTAGCTCTTATTATATAACTAGCCTAGCTCCATCTAACTTTGGATCTATCATGAGTCGAGAGGGATCAAATCTCTCGAGGTGCAAACCTATTTTTTGAGTGCAAAACTTGAGGAAAGGTTTGCACCTCGAGAGATTTGATCCCTCTCAGCACATGATAGATCCAGAGTTAGATGGATCTAGGCTGGTTCCAGTTGGAGGCATCAACGTCACATTTTTCAGATTATTAAGAATTTTGTATATTTTTGAGATGTAAGATGGATCTAGGCTGGTTTCTGTAACACCTCCTCTTAACCACTGTACAATTTTTTTTTTGTTGTTGGTATAATACTGTGTTTTTAATTCCCAGCCTCATTTAGATATACCATTGAGTTCCAATAAGTATGAAAGGCTATGGCAGAACTTCCTATTTTTACATGTATATTCTGGATCCTTATTTCGCTTTAATTTATTTCTCCCTTAATAGTTGTGGTGACTTATGCTGTACCTATACACATATATTCATGTCTCGACTGTATATACCTATGGTGAATATAATGATATGGATTCATAATTAAATTTTACATTCATGGAAATTACCTCCATACCTATTTATAAAGTTCACCACGCATAGAGAGTTTGGGTTTCATTTACCTATTCCTATGGATGCGTCGTGAATAGGTCACGCAGATCTTGCTAAGTCCTTGTAACGTTTCCATAAGGTGGAAAACATTGACTAGGTATCGAATTTATTCAATATGCTTGATAATTAAATTCGATTTATGCCCTTTCTTAGTGGGTTTAGCTATTCATTCAAGTCCGCTTTGAAATCATAGTTTAAAGGGATGATGCACTGTACCTTTGGCGCCATAGCGATCTCGTATCTTTGCCATTATGACATAATTTTTATGGGAGTAGACGACATTGAATTCGTCGTCCTTACTTGTCACGTTGGCGATTTGCAATTAACGTGGTGAGAGTTGGATTGTTCATTATGTTCTCCACGTCGATTAAGCATCACGATCTTCTGAGGATCGAAGGCCTGAGAGGAGATCTCTCATCCCAGTTGATGCATGTATAGATGCCAGCGTTGCATCATTAAAATTTTATATTTGCAAGGTATATGGGATCATTACTCACACCTGTCCTGGTATACTATTGTAAGTACAATGAATTCGATTTCAATTGATTTTTCATTTATGGCTTAGACTATTGTGCAAGCGTTCTCAACTTTCCTCATTTCGATCCGTGGCCTTCTACGGATCTCATGACAAGTGGATGATGGAGATGTTGCGTAGTAGATAGGGTTTTGTTCATTGGGTTTAACGAGTTGTATTTACTCCTGAATTTGCATTTGGAAATGTTCTTCGTCTCGTCGTTCCTCTTGATCGACTTATGAGGTTTTCACTCTGCTCAACCTGGGAAGACACAGCATTAAGCTTGTTCCAGCTCCTGGGCATTACCATTCTTCGTTTCATCACCATACATGTATATAAAGTTCATGTTCTGTTTGTTTTATAATTCTTATCATTAAAATTTGGAATATATCCGTCTTAACCACCCAAAATTTGATCCCTGGTGGTTTATCGTTCTGCTATTTTGATTTGGGGCTTATTATATCAGTGCCAGTTGGGTTCGGCTCTAATATTAACCTTGGCAGGGGAGGCATTCCTGCTGTTCGTGTCTTTCATGGCCGTCGTTGATTAGTTTGCTGAGTTTATCCTGGCTCATAGTAAGACGTTGCTACGCAAGTAATCCATCGATTTGTAGAAAACACTTCATCATGGGTTTGTGTTTGTTCTGACAAGCGTTTTCACCATACTCTTTTTGCCGCCTTTCAGGACGAACTGGTCCACCGAGCCCTCAACTTTCAGAGGTAAGTCTTCTGTTGTGATGTTTAGTTCATCACATTAAATTATGAATTTGTCCTCAATTTTTCTGTTTATAACAAGCTCTCACATCGCCCTAAAATTTTATTGCAGGTATATTTCGAATCCCATCGAGGTTTTTCCGCCATGATAATTGATGTATTTTTCTTTTATTCGGCTTGACGTCGTTGAACCTTGGGTTTCAGGTCGGTATTGATGTGACCTCAGTCCAAGCATGGCCTATCTTGTTTGTGGTTGTTACATGAAGTTTATCTAGAAATTTCAAGTTTTTATATTGTCCACAAACTTTCTACTGTAATAAGGATGTATGTCCGAACTGGGACTGTGAACAATTTTATGAAATTCCCGCATTTATTTAAATTCTGGAATATTGTCATAAACCCACAAAAATTTTGTGTCACAATGGGTTTCAGCAGTGAATATATATATACATTCTATCGATGGTCCGTCACTGCGACGAGTGACAGGTCAATCGTATTTTCTGACAGTTCATAGGTTTCTACCTTTGTTTTAATACTTATGGGAAATGGTTTTTTTTTTCCAAAACTTTTTATGCCGAATCAGTCTTAATTTCCTCTTCTGTAATTACTTATGGCTAGTGAATCACTTCAGAATTTCAGAGGTACCATGCTCTATGATCATGAAATTATTTTGTACTTCTCCTATCCAATACACAATAAGGACCTCTCATAGGCTAATTTGTCATAAACATACTCAGAAATTCATTCTATTAAATCAGAAGCAGATTAAAGTTAAATTATCTGTGGAGGAATATGTATCCTCATATTTAAACCAACCCTGGTTTAGAGATTCTGTTGGATTCTCCTCTACAGATTTATTTTCTGCAACTATACAGAATTATAAAGGTGAATTCCTTATAATTAATTCTGTTGAATGTAGAACTAACAAGTCTAACATACAAATCAGACAATTATATGTAGCCAATTTATACCACATGAAGTAAAAACATCAGGCAATTTAGAGACATACCACTCTTGCAATTGACCAACCTCCCAACCTTAGAGTCCTTCTGTCTCCCAGAACTCACCCCCGAGCTGAGATCATTTCCTAGAACAGACCAACCTCTAATCTATTTAGGAATAGCTTATTTAAGCTTTTTCTCCCCAAAGCCTGTTTCTAATTCTGCGTCCAGAATATCAGGATGCTTTTCTTCCTGTTTTCCTAGGCTTCCCATTTTAGGGATTTTTTAAAGCTGCTTTATGCTTTTCCCAGCTTTTTACCTCTTCCCAACTACTCTCCACATCATTGGGGAAACTAGATTTTCCTCAAAATCTAATTTAGAAATTCTTTCAAGGATTTTTGAAAGATTTTGGGGAAAGTATTTGCCTTTATCCATCCTCACGGATTTAGCAAGTGATCTCATAATTCTCATTTTGGTCAATCTGCACAAAGTCATTTTATTCATTTTCTCAAATTAAATATTTAATTACATCCACAAAATACTTATCCATTTGGGGTCCACTCCCCTTAGGATTAAAGTTCAAATGTCTAGCCTTGAAAGAAAACATAAACTAGGGGTGTTACATATTCCCCCTCTGAAAGTAAACACTGTCCTCGGTGTTGCTATCTAACTACTAGAGTTCATTTTTTTTCAAACAAAAATGGATATTTTTCCATCATTTCAGCTTCTCTTTCCCAGGTAGCTTTTTCAGCAGTAAAGTGCTTCCACTGCACCTTTACTCTTGCTACCGTCCGATTCCTCAATTCAATTTCTTCCCGCTCCAATATTTGAAGCGGTTCTGGAAGGAACTCCCCTTCTGGTTCCACCTGTATCACATTCCAATCAACTATGTGAGAAGCATCATGTATATATTTTTTTAATAATCAAACAAGAAACACATCATGAACTCTAACATGGGGTGGTAAGGCCAGCTTGTAAGCCACTGGTCCCACCCTTTCTAATACTTCAAAAGGACCACAATATCTAGGAGCCAGTTTTGCACAACTTCCAACATAAGGTGTGCTCTTTTTTGGTTTAATATGCAAATACACATGTTCCCCCACTTTAAATTTTCAATGTACCCTCTTCTTATCAGCATAGGTTCTCTAAAGATCTTGTGCTGTCTTGATGTTTCTTTGTATTTGTTTAACAATTTTTTCCATCTCTTGTAAGGCATCTGGTCCCAACATTAGTTTATCCTCAGGTTGGCTCCAGCTCAAAGGAGTACGACATTTCCTTCCATAGAGTGCCTCAAACGGACTCATTTTGATGGAGGATTGGTAGCTCTTATTATAGGAAAATTCAGCTAAATGCAAGTAGTCTTCCCACTTTGATGGCCTATCCATCACATACATTCTTAGCATATCCTCCAAAATCTGGTTTGTTCTCTCTGTCTGCCCGTCTGTCTGTGGGTGATATGCAGTGCTAAAATTCAGCTTAGTGCCCATGCCCCAAAATACTCCTTTCCAAAAGGCTGCTGTGAACTTGGCATCTCTGTCTGAAACAATCACTTTTGGGACCCCATGTAAGCTTATTATTTCTTTTACAAACACATCTACTACTTGAGCTGTCCCAAAAGTAGATTTCACCGGTATGACGTGTGCAACTTTTGTTAAAGTTTCTACCACTACCATCACTGAATCATGCTGGTACTTGGTTATGGGTAGTCCTGTTATGAAATCTATAGAAAAGGTGTCTCATTTCCATTCTACAATTGGCAGAGGGTTTAACAAACCAGCAGGATGCTGATGTTCAACTTTGACTAGTTGACACTCCATGCATCTAGCTAAATATTCTGCCACATCTCTTTTCATTCCTGGCCAAAACAACTTCTTTTTTAAAGTTGTTAACATTTTCTGATATCCCGGATGTCGTGCATATGGTTTTTTGTGATATTCATCTAAAATATCTCTTTTCAACGTCTCTACATTGGGAATATACAATCTGTTTTTGTAACAGATCAGTCCTTTCTGGTTTTGAGTGTATTCAGCCATCTCCTTATTCAGTATTTTCGCCTGGAGGTTCTCATAATTTGGATCCTGGATTGCTACCTTTTTCACTAAATCTTCTAAATCAAATTGGGCACTACTTCCAATGTTGTTTATATTTTGACAAGAATTGCCTGCGCATCAATATATATCACCCATCGTAAGATAGCCATTTGGCTTGTCGGGCATTCAAATCAGTCTGGGAAAATAAATACTTAAGACTAATATGATCAGTCATCAATGTAAATTTCTTTCCAAGAAGATAGTGTTGCCACATCTTCAAGGCATGAATAACCGCAGCTAACTCCAAATCATAGGCACTATAGTTCTGTTCATGTGTCTTCAGTTTCCTAGATTCATATGCAATAACTGAATTTTCTTGCAAAAGGACTCCTCCCAACCCCTCTCTACAAGCATCTGTGCATACAACAAATTCTTTATCAGGATCTGCAATTTTCAATATAGGGGATGTGGTGAGTTTTAATTTCAATTGTTCAAAACTATTTTGGCATTTTTTAGTCCACTCAAATTTGACCCCCTTTCTTTGTAGTGAGGTTATGGGATATGCTATCGCAGAAAATCTCTCCACAAATATGTGATAATAACCTGCAATCCCCATGAATGATCTCACTGCCGAAACATCTATTGGCACAGGCCATTCTTTAATAGCATTTATCTTTTCAGGATCAATAGCCAACCATTGTTCAGAAATAATATGACCCAAATATTGGATCTTGTCCTTATATAATTCACATTTACTGAATTTTGCGTATAACTGGTTTTCTTTCAGAGTTTGCAATACTATCCTCAAGTGCTCTTTGGGTTCTTCCTCACTTTTTGAGTAAACTAAAATATCATCTATGAACACAAGTACGAATTTATCCAAGTACTTATTTAACACACTGTTCATTAAGCACATAAAGGTGGCAGGGGCATTTAGTTCAAAAAGTTCAAAAAGTACTACAATGACAAAATCATAAAAACATAGCAAGTTAGTCATGATATTCATTCTTAAAGCAATTTTAACTAATTCTACTGATCATTTGAGCCTGTGATTAATAATGGACAAAGGAAATGGAGTGGAATTTGGTGGAAGAAAGAACATCTTTGGAGCTCAACATACCCCCACTGTTAGATTCTTGCATGTCCCCATGCAACTATTCCATGAACTCTGAGACCTCTGCAAGGACATCCAACCCTCTTCTTCTGCTTTTCCTAGCATTCAAAGGCCTTCTAGGCTTTCTTATGACTAACTTGAATCTCAAATTTGTGAGTGCCCTGGTTAACTTTTTATTTCTCTTCTTCAATTTTTCACTGGCCTTATACAACTTTTGCATTTGTAGAGATGGAGTTGAATTCATATCAGTTTTCAGTTTAACCTGGTCTCTCAGAATTTCATTCTCATTCTTGATATGCCTGTTGAGTACTTCTAACTCATACCTATCTCTTCTTAGCATATCAATTTCAGACTTTGGTGGGCTAGGAGTTCTGTCTCTGGATTCTGAAGCTCTCCTCTCTAATGACTCAATATAATTGTAAACTTGTTGTTGTGCTGGGTCAATTTCTGGAACTTCTTCATCAAAATCCTCCTCAGTAGGTGTTTCTTCATCTTCTATGTTTATGACTCCAGTTTTTTTAACCTTTTTTTTCTTTAGTATCCCTCTAAGTCTGTGGCTCCTTCTCGGTTGAGATGGCCCTTCTCCTTTCTCTCTGGCAAATTTTCTTATTATCCTCTCTTTCTTAAGTTGCTTCTTAATCTGAGTCAATTTCTCAGAAATCATTTCTTCACTGCTTTCTTGTATTGTTTTACCAGTTTCAGTTTTGGAGGTTTTCCATCTTCTGCTTCTTGTTGTAGGTTTGTCTTCAGGTGGAGGTTCCTTGGGTTCCTCAAAGTGATTTCTCACTAAGAACTCTTCCCAATTATCTCCCATTTTGCTCAAATGATGTTCAATCAAAATTTTGACTAAACCATGGTGGTATAAGGTGGTTTCCAGAAATTGAATTCTCTTTTGAACACTTGAGGCCATTTTCTTTAAACTATGAAGCAAGAAAAAGGGCAAATTAAGTTCTTCTTCTAGGAAATGCATTATCAACCGAATATGATAGACATAGAAAGTACTATATCTTCCTTCACAAGTGATGAATTTTTGCAAGATAAGTAACATGTTCCTCCATTTGTTCTTTAGTGCAGAGCTAGGGATACCCTTTTTAAAAATGGTAACATCCATACCTGGTGACTTGAGTATCTTCTTCCATGCTTCGTTATGAAATTCTCTATTCTTGAACCACCTTTCTCCTTGTCTGGGCAATTCGGTTGCTTCTGCAATAGAAGCTTCTGTAATGGTGAATTTAATATCTTCTATCTCGACCTCAGCTCCTTTGAAGGATCTTGCAAACGTTTTGGTCACCTCTTTGTGAAACCCACTGAATTTTTCAAAGAATTGCAACCACCCTGCTTGTTGTAACATTTCTCTGGCTTGAGGATAACCTTCCAAGTACTTAGTTCCAACCGGTTCAGTCCTCACTATAAGACCCATAACTCCTCTTTCCAACCTTCAAATTGTTGCTCCTCTGTTCACGGTGACAATGGTTGTTACAGAGATGCCTCTGTTTCACAAACCAGAATGGTTAAAAATTGGCTACGGGAAAGAATGATATGGAGTGATTGCGGAATGAATATAATGAGGTGAGGATGATGTATATGAGTTGAAGGATATCACGGAAGAAAAGACCGTGGAGATATTTTGTAACGAATTCGAAATCATCACTAAATTATTTGGCTTAGTGACGTGACTAATCCAATCACTTCAGCACTTTAACCGTTTAGATTTTTAAATGATGATCGAATATGGGATTTGAAATGGTGGAATAGAAAGAGTTTTATCCAACGTTTTTGCGGGAGGTTGGTTAGGCATGATCAACAAAATTAATTAAAACAACTTTTTGAATTATTCATAACTTAACTATACTAAAATCTTTCATGATATGTCATTATAATCAGAACTTTTACCTTTGCCTTTCCTCTGATTTTTTTGTGTTTTTCATATTCTTTGTTCTCTCCTGAAAATCATTAATTTTTGAGTCTTCATAACCTTCTTGATTTTTCTTGTTGTCATGGATATGCAGGATCATTTTATTGCAGATTAGGTGATTACTAGACAGTGCCTTCAGGATCTCTGGCTGCAGAATGTCTGTCTGGCTGCAGAATGTCTGACTGGCTGCAGAATGTCTAATTAGCTGCAGAATGTACCTGTAGAAGACTTGAAATATGAAATGGAATGGTTTGGAGCATGAATGGAATGTTGTATGGAATGAGTGAAGATGGCTAATAAAATATGGTGTAATGGAATATGAATGAAGTGAGTAATGGAGTGGAATGGATCACATCTTATGAAATGGAGTGAAGTATGAGAAGTGGCCTGCAATTCATGATATGTATTATTCAATTGCAGAAAAACATCAAACTTTAAAAATATGGAATGAAAATGAGGTGGACCATGGAGTGAAGTGAATGAAGTGTGGATGAATGAATGAAATGGAGTATGGATGAATGAATGAAATGGAAAATGAGATGGACCATAAGTGAAATGGATCTGCACTTATGATTTTGTAATAACTACTTGCAGAAAGAACAGATTTGAAAAGCTAGAGTGTCAGAAAGATTCTGATTTTCACTCCACCTTTTCTGTATAAACATGCCAATCAATGATTGGTTTTCATGTTTATACTTTATTTTTTAATTTTTTTTTTTTTTTTTTAATTTTTTTTTTCAATATCTGACTTCAGAAAATTCACTTAAGTTGATGAAGAAGAAAAATTCTTCTTCATTAACTTCATATCACTGCTTTCCTGGAATTTCTTGACAAATTCTTCTCTTGAGAGTGGCTTATGATACAACTTCAATCTATGACCATTCACATGAAAAGTGACCTTCTCTTCATCTATTGTCCTGATTTTTATTGCTCCATTGTCAAAAATTCTTATGATTTCATATGGCCCAAGCCAATGTGTTTGGAATTTACCTTGAAAATCCTTGAACTTTGAATCAAATAAGAGAGCCCAGTCACCTTCCTTGAACTTCTTTTCCTTGATGTACTTGTCATGCCATCTAGTCCTTTGCTGTTGGATTAGACTTGTTTTCTGAACTGCATCTTGTCTGATCTCATCCAATTCATTAATCTGCTCCAATATGTGCTTTTGTGCCTCTAATAGATCAAGTCCTAGCTGAACTACCATTTTGAAAGTTTGAATCTGGAACTCTATGGGAAACAAAACTTGCTTTCCATAAACAATTTCATAAGGAGTATGGACTGTTGTGCTTCTCCATGTAGTTCTATAGGCCCACAAGGCTTCAAGAAGCCTATCTACCCAATCTCTTCTATGTAAATGGACAGTCTTTGTTAGGATCCCTTCAATAACCTTATTAGTAGATTCCACTTGACCATTTGCTTGTGGATGATAGGGAGTAGATTTTCTGTGTCTGATTTTGTACCTCTCCATCATTTGTTCCACTAGCCTTGATGTGAATTGAGCTCCTTGATCTGTAACAATTTTCCTTGGGACACCAAAATGAGTAAAAATATCCTCAAAAAGAAAATTAACTACAGATGCTTCATTAGCAAAAAGTAATGGCTTGGCCTCTACCCATTTGGTAACATAATTAGTGCAAACTAATATATATCTCTTTTGTCTTGATGGAGGACTAATAGGTCCTACAAAATCCAAAGCCCATTTTTCAAAAGGTTCAATATGTACCTGAGGTTGTAATGGCATCTCACCTGAAGGAGAAGGTTTTCCTACCCTTTGGCAACTATCACACCTTTTGACATACTCTTTAACATCTTTAAACAAGGATGGCCAATAATATCCTAAATGAAGGATCTTATAGGTTGTCCTCTTATCAGCAAAGTGTCCGCCACAAGGTTCATCATGACATGCTTTGAGAATCTCAGGCATCTCATCTTCCCGAACACATCTCCTAATGATAAAATCTGGACCAGTCTTGTACAACTCATTAGCAACCCATGAATATTTTGCACTGTCATGAATGATTTTTCTTTTATCTCTTGTATTCATTATTGAAGGAAATTTTCCTGAAACTAAATAATTAGCAATGTCAGCAAACCAAGGAGTTTGGGTAGAAATTGCAAAAATATATTCATCAGGAAATTGATCTTCAACTGGAGTGTCATCTTTGATGTTTTGGAGTCTAGATAGGAAATCAGCTACTGTGTTTTTTTTTCCAGGCCTATCTAGAATGGTAATGTTGAATTCTTGTAAAAGCAATAACCATCTTATAACTCTGCCATTAGTAATTGATTTGTTCATTAAGTATCTAATTGCAGAATGATCCGTGTGAACAAAAGTTTCATAGCCTGTTATATAGTGTCTGAATTTGTTTATGGCATGAACAACAGCTAAAAACTCTTTTTCAGTTACAGTATAGTTTAACTCTGCAGGAGTCAAATTTTTATTGGTATAGTAGATGGCATAAGGAATCAGGGCTTTTTTCCCAATACTGCTCCTAGAGCTGTATCTGAGGCATCTGTTGAAATATGAAAAGGTAACTTCTAGTTAGGTTCCCTTAAAATAGGTGCTTCAGGAATTTTTGTTTTCAGGGTCTCAAAGGCTAACTAGCAATCAAAATTCCATTTGAAATCACAGTCTTTGGTAAGTAATTTGAAGAGTGGAGATGCTATCTTGGTGAAGTTTTCTATAAATCTTCGATAATACCCTGTAAATCCAAGAAAAATCCTAACATATTTTTGACAACTTGGAATAGATAAGTTAGAGATGACTTCAACTTTTGACTCATCAACTCTAATCCCATCCCCTGAAATGTGATGTCCTAAAACAATTCCTTCAGTAAACATCATAAAAAACTTCTCATGACTAAGTGAAAGATTTGCTTCTTTACATCTCTTTAAGAATTTTTCCAAGTTTACTAAGGCTTCTTCAAATGTGTTTCCATAAACTGTGAAATCATCCATATATACCTCTACACAATCATGTATTAGATCTGAAAAATTCCTAATACTGCCCTTTGAAATGTTGCAGGTGCATTGCATAATCCAAATGGCAATACTCGGTAAGCATAGGTACCCCAAGGACAGGTAAATGTGGTTTTGTCTTGGTCCTCAAGTGCTACTTGAATTTGATTATAACCACTAAACCCATCTAGAAATGAGAAGTACTTTTTGCTAGCTAAGGTATCTAACACCTGATCTATGAAAGGTAAGGGAAAATGATCTTTAAGAGTAGCTTTGTTTAATTCTTGGTAGTCAATACATACCCTCCATTTACCATTTTTCTTTGGCACAATTACCAAAGGAGAAACCCACTGACTATCTGAAATAGGATAGATAAAGTTGACATTCAACAATTTCTGCAATTCTTCTTTAACAATCTCCCTAAGATTTGGATTCATCCTTCTTTGAGGTTGTCTGATTGGTTTACAATTTTTCTCTATGTAGATGTGATGAGTGCAAGTCTTGGGGCTTATCCATTTCATATCAGTGTAGTCCCATGCATATGCAGAAGAATGTCTCTGTAAGATCTTGACTAGCTCTTCTTGTTGAGATTTTTCTAGGTTCTTGTTTATGTTTAAAGTTTTGCCTGGAAATATCTCAATTGTAGAGCTGCCAAATTTATCCATGGAATAGAGAGACATCTGCCTTGATGACAAAAACTCAATGTTGGATTCTTCTTGAAATTGTTCATGTTTATGTTTCGAAGAGGATTCAAAGTTTTCTAAAGTATTCAGAATTTGACTATCTTCACTAATTTCTGAAATTGTGAAGAGAGGTTGTAAGTCTTCTTCATCCTCTATCCATTGAGTATCATTTAAATCTGTAACTGTCCTTGCTGGAGGATACAAAGTAAATTTCTTAGTTGAACTACCATTAGAGATGTACATATCACCGGATCTACAACTAATGAAAGCATCAGCTGTAGCTAACCAAGGTCTTCCTAATATAGTTGGATGCCCTCCTAGATTATTCTTAGGAGTTAGGATCATAAAATCCACAAGGTACTCCCAAGAATCTAGGGACACTGGAATGTCTTCTATTACCCCATCAGGTTTGATCACAGATCTGTCTGCTAATTGTAATAATGTGGGTGTAAAGAGAAGATTAGGAAGTTTCAGTTTATCCATGATTTGTCTACTCATGATATTGATTGCCGCTCTTAAATCAATGAGTGTGTTTTGGATCTCAATTCCATTGATGTGAATTTTAACAACTGGATTTCTTGGGTCTAGATACTTTGGAATATCAATCTTACCCATCATGATATCTGCTATTTTTCCTGCCAGTTGAATTTTCTTTTTCTCTCTTATTCTTTTTCTTGTTTTCTTCATGCTCAACTCCTTTATTGTCTTCGCTAAAATTGGAATTTCCTTGATAGCTTCTAATAATGAATCTTAGTACAGACATTTCTTAGCTCATCTAGGAAATCATAATTAGGCACCATAATTTGTTTTTCTACACCTCTATCAATTTGTAATCTTTCTGGAAAGGGAGGTGCAGGAGTGGATGTTGATGGCTTCTCTAATACACGAGTTGAAATTATTGGTTCTTTTTGTTTTGATTTTTCAATGTTTGGGTCCTGAAAAGATGTGTCTTATTCAAGACTTTTATTTTCCCGTAGAGAATCTTCCTCAGAGTTATCTTGTTCTTGTATGATCACAGAAGGTTTCCTCTTTTCAAGTATTCTTCCAGACCTAAGTTGAACATCACTAAGGTCTAGAGGAGTAATTAAATAAGTTGGAAACTGTTGGCCTTCTATCATGTATGTGTTCTAAGGATTTTTATTGTTGGGGTTTGGTATGGGTTGAGCAGGTAACTGATTTAATTTCTGAGGAAATGGTAAGGGGAGTGGTTGATTTTGATGTTGTGGATTTTGAGGATTCTGTTGAGGATTTTGTTGAGGATTTTGAGGGGAAAAATGTGGGTAAGGTGGATAGGATGGTGGATATTGATAGTACTGAGAGTATCTTCCATAGGGATTTTGTGCTCCTTGTGCCCAAGCTTGAGATTGATTTTGAAATTGGGGCCAAGGTTGCTGCCAAGAATTCCAGTTTGGTGGGGGTTGATTATACATTTGATCATGAAATCCTTGTGTTTGAGGTCCTTGCCAAAGCCTTCTAGAGACAAAATTGAGAGATTCTGTGGAACTTGTAGGAGTATCTTCTTGAAAGACAACTTTAAGACCAGGAAGTGAAGGACAACTCTTGGTCTCATGTTTTTCTGAACAAATTACATAGGTCTCTACAACTTTTGCATCCAAAGGACATTCTCTCAAGGCATGCTTCTTTCTACATTTGGGACAAAAGATTGCTAAAGCATCAGATTCAATATTTTGCTTGTTTTGTAACTTAAGGGTGTCTATTTGTTCACTAAGACTCCATAAGATGTCAGATTTGAATTCATCAAGCATATTTCCTATATTTGCCCTACTTACTGTCCCAGAAGTAGACTTACTTACCCTTGCAAGAGCAGAGTCTCTTGGACCTTTTACAGTTTTAGATTTCCCTCTTGAAAGGTTGATACATAACTCAGATATTTCAGGTAATGTGAACTGAGATATATCCCCTTTTCCCATCATGTTAAGGATATCCAACCATTCATCCCTAATTTTCTTCAAAAAGAGAGCTTTTAAGGTGTCTTGGTCTAAGTTTTCCATTTTTGCTCTTTTGATGTTGTAATGAAATCTCTCCAACAAATCTTCCAGGTTTTCATCCTCTTTTTGTATCATCTTGAACACTTCCTCCTTATGATTGACTGACATACAATAATCCAAATACCTTTCTAGAAATGCTTGTTTCATGTCTTCCCATGTCCTAATAGAACTGTTGATCAAACTCATAAACCACTTCAATGCTGCTCCTTTTAATGTTGAAGGAAATAGTTTAAGTTTTTGAGCATCTTGTAAGTAGTCATAAGTTCTACATAGGACTTCAAATTCAAATAGGAAGGTTTCAGGATCTTTAGTTTTAAGTCCATAGAAGTTTGGAAGGACAGAGGGTGAAATGTTTTTCATAGCTGTATTGGTTTCTTCATCTACTATAGGAAACCCAAAAGAGCTTCCCATTTCTCTTCTACCTCTTCCTCTACCTCCTTATCCTCTACCTCTACCTCTACCCCCTCCAAATAATGTGTGTTCTCCATTAAAGACTCCTCCTCCCCCTTCTTCTGCCATAGTTGATTCTTCTGTGGAAGTGGAAAAGTTTGTGTCTCTAGCAGGGGTCCTTGAATCTTCTTCTAAGACAGGTTCAGCGGATGAAGTGGAAGGTCTTTCTAATGGAATATCTGATCTTAAGTCTTTTGTAAGTCTAGGATCAGTAAAGGATTGAATGTGGGTCTGAGTTGGAGGTGTGATGGCTCTAGGTCTTGATGAAACAAGTGGTGTTCCAGGAATCAAACTTCTGCTTCTGCTTCTTATGAATCTACCCCTTGTCTCTATCTCTCTACGCATATCATTGTTTTTGGGAGTTAAGAAACAAGACTACCTAGTTACACTTCCCCGGCAACGGCGCCAAAATGTTTGTGCTCAACCTAGTGTTCCTAAATTGAGTTCATTAATTGTCAACCAGGGTTGGTAAACTGCTGAAGTGTGGTGCACTATATGTGCCTAGGTATTTGTTTCTCACTACGTTGTGTTTAGTGTTTTCTGATGTTTTTGGTTTTAAGGTTTTATGTTTGAAAATGGAAAGAACTAAATGCTGGTGAAAAGAAGCTATTGGTTATATTAAAGTAGAACAAGACCTAAACTATGGATGGCAAACAACAAATGCAAATACTAAAACAGAACAAAGCCTAAACTATGACTGGAAAACAACAAATGCAAAGCTTGATAATGACTTCATTGCAAGGAAATAAATCACAACATGAGCTTGAACTTATCCAATTCATTCATTAAAGATGTGTTGGAAGAGCTTGAGAAATGGACAAGTTAAGTGTGAATGAAGTTCTCCTAAATAAACAATCATCTTACAATGTTACAACATCTCATCCATGATTAAAGGTTCATTGGAACATATTTGGAAAAGAACATCTGTAGCACAATAAGATTTTACTCTAAACTAACTTTTAATTCTGTTTTTCAACTCAATTTAGCACCACTAGGCCTCACTCAAAAGTTATAGGTTTCTTTTTAGAATAGTCCTTGAGAAAAGGCTTACTTGTGAAATGGTAAAAAGGTTGCAAAATACTCCAGGCCTTAGACTGATACTAGCTTCTGTCCAAATGATTATGTATTAATATGAGGTTGGAACAAAAGAAGTTTTTTTTGTAAATAATGAAGACCGTGGTATCTAAATTTAACAACTAATACAATTTAAAATGCAATGGATAACAACTAAACTGGAATGCTAATACAGTGAGCTAAGACTAAACTAGAATGCTACTAATCTACTTGAAGTACAGTGAACAGAGTTATATTAAAATGCCATTATCATACTTGAAATGTAGTGACAGAGCTGAACTAAATGAAATCATCCTCCGGAGTGTTATGACTAAACTAACATGCAGCTAGTCTATTGGAATTTTACAACCCATCTTGTTCAATGTGAATGATATTTTGGAAGAGTTTGTAAAAACAATTCTGGCTGTATTATTCAATGCAATTGAACATAAACATAATATTTGAAAGCAAATACAATTAAAATCTAAGATACCACAACTGTTTCTTATTCATTGTTAATGATATTTTGGAAGAGTTTGTAGGAGTAAGACCGGCTGTGACACTTAGTGTAAACAAGCATAAATCAGAAAATTTGAAAGGAAATGAAACTAAAACCTACAACACCACAGCTATGCCTTATTCATCGTGATGATATTTTGGAAGAGTTTATAAGAGTAAGTCTAGCTGTGATGATCAATGTAAACAAGCATGAAACATAAACTTCAGAAACGTGCTTAAGCTAGAAATGAAAAACAAGACTAAAATACTTATCTAAACCGTATAAACAAGGCTGCTCAGGAGGCAGGGGCCCTCTACCACCGAAGTAGCACGCAAAATCTACTTCAAGATTGACTCAGTGCTTTCAATAAAGTGATACTTCTTGCATTAGAGAGAAATTACTTCAAAACATAGTGTTTTCGTACTTCTGAAATCTAGCAGTCAAATACAAAATCTAACCTTGTCCCTCGGTTTCCCGAGCCATATTTGTAACAAATTTACATAACTGTTTTGAGATAACCTAGGGATAATTGTCTTTCCAAATAAAAACCAAACTAGGACTCTGATGGTGGTCACGTAATAGAATTAAGGACATCTGGACTATCCTTGTCCTATTAGGAGTCTCTCTCCTAGTTTGAGTTCCCACGTACATAACCGCCTACAGAATTTCGTTCAAGCTTCGTGGAGAGCAAAAAATGATGAGGGAATGATGTGGAATACGCTCATATGTATTTTTCTCCAAGATGACACCTGGAACCTGCGTAGACATGAAGACAGCTGTAGAATCGGCAACTAGCTACAGAATTTCTGCATTCTGTAGCTAGATCTAGTTCAAAAAGTATTACAATGACAAAATCATAAAAACATAGCAAGTTAGTCATGATATTCATTCTTAAAGCAATTTTAACTAATTCTACTAATTATTTGAGCCTGTGATTAATAATGGAAAAAGGAAATGGAGTGGAATGTGGTGGAAGAAAGAACATCTTTGGATCTCAACAGCAAGGTTATGGGATATGCTATCACAGAAAATCTCTCTACAAATCTGTGATAATAACCTGCAATCCCCATGAATGATCTCACTGCCGAAACATCTGTTGGCACAGGCCATTCTTTAATAGCCTTTATCTTTTCAGGATCAACATCCAACCCTTGTTCAGAAATAATATGACCCAAATATTGGATCTTTTCCTTATAGAATTCACATTTACTAAATTTGGTGTATAACTGGTTTTCTTTCAGAGTTTGCAATACTATCCTCAAGTGCTCTTTGTGTTCTTCCTCACTTTTTGAGTAAACTAAAATATCATCTATGAACACAAGAACGAATTTATCCAAGTACTTATTTAACACACTGTTCATTAAGAGCATAAAGGTGGCAGGGGCATTTGTCAACCCAAAAGGTAGGGCTACAAATTCGTAGTGACCATACTGAGTTCAAAAGGTTGTTTTGCTGATGTCTTCTTCTTTAATTCTAAGCTGGTGATAACCCGTCCTTAAATCAATCTTCAAAAATACTGAAGCCCGGCCTCTCACTTGGTCAAAAAGGTCATCAATACTGGGCAACAGGTATCTGTTTTTAATGGTCAACTTATTCAGTTGTCGATAATCAATGCACATCCTAAAGGTTCCATCCTTATTTTTCACAAATAGAACCGGTGCTCCCCAAGGGGACACACTCGGTCGGATATAGCCCTTATCCAGCAATTCTTGCAATTGCATTTTTAGTTCCATGAGTTCAGGGGGACGCATTCGATAAGGGGCTCGGGAAACAGGCATTGCTCCCGGCACCAGATCGATTGAAAATTCAATCTCTCTTTTGGGGGGAAGATGAGGAATCTCATCTGGAAAAACTTCCTTAAATTCTCTTACTATTTTCAAAGCGTCCAACAGATTTTCTTCAGTTTTCTGTTCTGTCTCTTCTACATGTACTGCATAGACTTGGTATCCTTTTCTAGCTGTTCGTTTTAATTGCAGTGCTGATATTTGTCTTACAGAGATAGGTTTTGGTTTTCCCTTGAGAATAAAAGGTTTCCCCTCTTCATCTATACAATGCAGGGTCTTATCCCAACAGTTCATCATGGCCTTCTTCTTTTCCAGCCAGTCCATTCCTATCAGCAAGTCATATGAACCTAATGGAAGAATGTTTAAATTCACTTCTGTTTGAAAATCATTTAATTTGATTGTTGTTTGAGGTAACTTATGAGTTACTTTCCTCTTGGTTCCAGTGGCTAACTGGACCAACCAGGACTGCTGAAATTTTTCAGTTTTGAGATTGCATTTTTCTACAATTTT
The DNA here is from genome assembly GCA_034641835.2 of Pinus albicaulis. Taxonomy (NCBI): domain Eukaryota; kingdom Viridiplantae; phylum Streptophyta; class Pinopsida; order Pinales; family Pinaceae; genus Pinus; species Pinus albicaulis. Next base: position 219,626,263 of record CM076570.1, read on the forward strand.
TGGACTAATGTAACTCAAAGAAGCACACGGATCAATCAAAACTGTAACAGATTGGTCAGAAATATTACCCTCTATTTCAACCATGGTAGCTTGATGTTCTGCTTGTCGATTCTCCAAGGCTGCACTGATAGTGGGTATATTTATGGCTATGTCATTTACTGTAGTAGCTTCTCGATCTCTCATAATCATCTGAATGTTTCGGTGGGGGCAGTCCCTTAAAAGATGGGGTTCTCCACATCCCCAGCATTTCAAAGGTTCCCTCATTTTGACTGTACCTTCCTTTTTATTTCCTTCATCTAGTTGTTTGGAACCAATTTGAGACTGAGTTGTTTGACTTTCTTTTGGTTTATTAAACTTTTTCCTCTGATGGTCCCTACCAAAATTCCTTAAGTAAGCTGGTTTCGGTTTCTTTCCTTTAATTTCACCTTTGTTTAGCCAGCTTTTTCCATGTTCAGCCTTTCCCTTAAACTGTTGATAGCATAATCTAGCCTTCCTCGCTACCTCGTCCATATTTTTTGGGTTATCAAACTCGATCTTCTCTTTGTACACAGCAGACAAACAGTTCAGAAACATTTGCACCTTTTCCTTCTCTTCCCTAATGTAAGGGACATATCTCAACAGATTTGTAAACTTAGTGACAAACTCATCAATAGTAAGTTGTCCCAGTCTAAGTTCATGAAATTCTTTTGCTTTATCATCATAGTAACGTTCATTTAAGTAGCGGTTTTTGAACTTAACCTGGAAATCTTCCCAAGTCACTGTTTTTTCATCAATGGCATGAACCATTTTCGTCTCCTCCCACCACAAGGTAGCCTTACCTTGTAGCTGGTAGACAGCTAATCTGGCCTTCATATTACTTTCATATTCATAGACCTGGAAATACTTAATCATGTTCAGCAACCAGGCTTCAACATCTTCCTCCTTCTCCCCATCATAGGAGGGAGGTTTGATCTTTCGAAATTCCCCCTGTAATTCCTTTTTCTGCTTATACTGATGCCTAACAGCATCATCATCCTCATACTCATCAGTATTCCTCTTTCCGGAACCCTCACCTTCTTGGCTGTTCCGCGAAGTTAGTTCTCTGATGAGCTTTTCTTGCTCCTCACTGGCTAATGACAATCTGTCATTCTGGCTTTTCAGCTCAGCCATTTCTCGTTGCAAACTGTGCAACATAGCCATCACTGGAGCGTAGGGATCTGGTGTATTGTCATCATCACGCAGATCAACATAAATTTTCTCACCTTCTGCCATTCCAGCATCACTGTACACTAAACAACACAGATCATAAATAATAAAAAAACAATTTTTTTTTTCAACAGTAAATCATTTATCCCGTGAGCATACACAACAACTACCCAGTTTTGTATAACATGAGCTCTGATAACATTTGTAACACCTCCTCTTAACCACTGTACACTTTTTTTTTCTTGGTATAATACTGTGTTTTTAATTGCCAACCTCATTTAGATATACCATTGAGTTCCAATAAGTATGAAAGGCTATGGCAGAACTTCCTATTTTTACATGTATATTCTGGATCCTTATTTCGCTTTAATTTATTTCTCCCTTAATAGCTATGGTGACTTATGTTGTACCTATACACATATATCCATGTCTCGACTGTATATACCTATGGTGAATATAATGATATGGATTCATAATTAAATTTTACATTCATGGAAATTGTTTGTGCTCAACCTAGTCTCCTAAATTGAGTTCATTTAATTGTCAACCAGGGTTGGTAAACTGCTGAAGTGAGGTGCACTATATGTGCCTAGGTATTTGTTTCTTACTGCATTGTGTCTAGCATTTTATGATGTTTTTGGGTTTTTATGGTTTTATGTTTGCAAGGGAAAGAACTAAATGCTGGTGGAAAGAAGCTACTGGTTAAAAAAAACAGAGTGAAGCCTAAATTATGGATGACAAATGACAAATGCAAATACTGAAACAGAACCAAACCTAAACTATGACTTAGAAAAATACAAAGCTTGATAATGACTTCAAGAGAATAAATCACAACATGAACTTAACTTGTCCAATTCATTCATTAAAGATGTTTTGGAAGAGCTTGAGAAATGGGCAGCTAAGTGTAAATAAAGTTCTCCTAACTAAACAATTAAACAATCAACTTATAATGATACAACATCTCATCCATGATTAAAGGTTTGTTGAAATATATTTGGAAAAGAACATTTGTAACATCATAAGATCTCTACTCTAAAACTAGCTCCTAATTCTATTCTGCAACTTAGTTTAACACCACTAAACCTCACTCAAAAGTTATAGATTTCCTTTTAGAATAGTCTTTGAGGAAATGCTTGTTTGTGAAATGGTAAAAAGGTTGCAAAAGTACTCCAGGCCTTAGACTGATACTATCTTCTGTCCAGATGATTATGAGTTAATATAGGTTTGGAACAAAAGAAATTTTTTAAATAATGAAGACCGTGGTATGTAAGTTTAACAACTAATGCAATTTAAAATGAAATGGATGGAAACTAAACTTGGAATGTAAATACAGTGAGCTAAGCTAGAACTGAACTAGGGTGCTACTAGTCTACAGTGAACAGTGCTAAGATAAAAAGTCATTATCAAACTTGAAATGAAATAACAGGGCATGAACTAAATGCAATTTTCCTCCGGAGTGCTCTAACTAAGTTGACATGCAATTAATCTATGGGATTCTACAGCCTATTTCGCTCATCATGAATGGTATTTTGGAAGAGCTTGTTAGAACAATCCTGGCTGTACAATTCAATGCAATGGAATACAAACATAAAAACTGAAAGAGAATACAATTAAAAACTAAGACATCACATCTATTTCCTACTAATTGTTATGATGTTTTGGAATAGCTTTTTAAGAGTAAGATTAGCTATGCTACTTAGTGTAAGCAAGAAACTGAAACCTATAGTACCACAGTTATGCCTTAGTCATCATAATGATATCTTGGAAGAGTTTACTAGAGTAAGTTTAACTGTGATAATGAACGAAAGGAATTGCGAATAAAATCTATAACACTATAGCCATTTCTTATTCATTGTAATGATCTTTTGGAAGAGTTTCTTAGAACAAGTATAGCCATAATGATTAATGAAATTAACTATGAACGTAAACTTCAAAAACTTGAAAACGAACTAAGATACTTATCTAAATTGCAAAAGTAAAGCTGCTCAGGAGGCAGGGGCCCTCTACCACCAGAGTAGCATGAAATCTAGCTCAAGATCAACTCAACGCATTCAAAGAAATGTTGTCTTCTTCATTAAAGGAAAATAACTTAAAACAGAGTATTCTTGGACTTCAGAAATATAGCAGTCAATCCATGAAATCTAATCAAAATCTAGAACTTTTCTCTCGGTTTCCCGAGTTACATTTATAGCAAATCTTCATAACAGAACTTGAGATACACGGGGATCATTGTCTTTTAATATCAAAATCGGACTAGAACTCTAAAGGTGGCAGCGTAAAATGACAAAGGACATCTGGACTATCCTTGTCCTATTAGAAGTCTGCCTCCTTGTGTGAGTTCCCACGTACAAAACCACGTCCAGAATTCCGTTCTATCTTCATGGTGAGCAACAAACGCTGAGGGCATGATGTGGAATACACCCATGTGTGTCTTTTCCTGAGAGGACACCTGGAACATGCTTGAACATGAAGACAACTGCAGAATTGGCAACTAGCTACAGAATGTCTGCATTCTGTAGCTAGTTTCAGTTCAAAATGTATTACAATGACAAAATCACAAAACTTAGCAAGTTAGCCATGATATTCATTCTTAAAGCAATTTTAACTAATTTCATTGATCATTTGAGCCTGGGATAACAATGGAAAAAAGAAAATGGAGTGAATTATGATGGAAGAAAGAACAATCTTGGGGCTCAACATACCCCCACTGCTGACTTCTTGCATGTCCTCATGCAACTTATTCCATAAACTCAGAGACTTCTGCAAGAACATCCAACCCTCTTCTTCTTCTTTGCCTGGAAGTTAAAGGTCTTCTAGGCTTCCTGATGACTAACTTGAACCTTAAATTGGTAAGTGCCCTGATTAACTTCTTGTTTCTCTTTTTCAACTTTTCATTAGCCTTTTCCACTTTGTCCATTTGTAGAGACAAGGTTGAGTTCATACTGGTTTTTAGTTTAACTTGTTCCTTCAGAATATCATTCTCAGTCCTGATATGTCTATTAAGTACTTCTAGCTCGTACCTATCTCTTCTTAACACATCTATTTCGGACAGTGGAGGACTAGGGGTTCTATCTCTACTCTTTGAAGCTTCCCTTTCCAATGTTTCAACATAGTTATAAATTTCTTGCTGTGCAGGGTCAATTTCAGGGGCTTCTTCATCAAAATCTTCTTCAACATCTTCTTCAATAGGTGTTTCTTCATCTTCTATGTTTATCACCCCGGTTTGTTTAATCTGTGTTTTCCTTAGTTTCCCCCTGAGTCTATGGCTCCTTCTCAGCTGGGATGGTCCCTCTCCTTTTTCTGTGGCAAATTTTCTAATTACCCTCTCTTCCTTAAGCTGCCTCTTAATCTGAGTCAACTTCTCAGATATTATTTCTTCACTACTTTCCTATATTGTTTTACCAGTTTCAATTTTAGAGGCTCTCCATTTTCTGCTTCTCTTTGTAGGCTGATGTTCAGGTGAAGGCTCTTTTGGTTCCTCAAAGTGATTTCTCACCAAGAAATTATCCCAAGTATCTCTTGTTTTGGCTAAATGGTGTTCAATTAGAATCTTAACCAAGCCATGATGGTATAGAGTTGTTTCTAGGAATTGGACTCTCCTTTGAACACTTGAAGCCATCTTTTTTAAACTTTGAAGCAAGAAATAGGGAAAATTAAGCTCTTCTTCTAGGAAATGCATTATCAACCTAATATGGTAAACATAGAAAGTACCATATCTACCTTCACAAGTGATAAATTTTTGTAGGATAAGAAACATGTTTCTCCATTTATTCTTTAATGCAGAGCTTGGAATTCCCTTTTTAAACACAGTGACATCCATACTTGGTGATTTGAGGATCTGCTTCCATGATTCATTATGAAATTCTCTGTTCTTAAACCATCTTTCTCCATGTCTAAGCAATCCTGTTGCTTCTGCAATAAAAACCTCTGTGACAGTGAATTTAATATCTCCAACTTCAACCTCGGCTCCTTTGAATGACCTTGCAAACGTTTTAGTAACTTCTTTGTGGAAGCCATTAAATTTTTCAAAGAATTGCAGCCATCCTGCTTGTTGCAACATTTCTCTGCTTTGGGGGTATCCTTCCAGGTATTTTGTGCCTACTGGTTCAGTTCTCACGATGAGGCCCATAATTTCTTCTTCAATCTTCAGATTAGTACTCTTTCTGCTCACGGAGACAATGACTTCAACCTTCAAATTAATACTCCTTTGCTTCACGGTGACAGTGCTTCAATATTCAAACTGATATACATCTGCTTCACAGTGACAATGGCTTCAAATTTCAAACTGATATACCTCTTCTCACGGTGACAGTGGCTTCAACTTTCAAACTAATATACCTCTGCTCACGGTGATAGAGATACCTCTGTTTTACAGAATGAAATGATGAAGGGTTGGCTACGGGATGGAGTAATAGGGAGTGGTTACGGAATGAGTTAATGAAGTGAGGTGAAGAAAACAAATCAATGAGTGAAAAGACCGCGGAGATATTTTGCAACGGATTCAAAAATCATCATTAAATGATTTGGCTGGGTGACGTGAGAAAATCAATTACTTCAGCATTTTAACCGCTTAGATCTTTAAATGTTGATTGGGTATAGGATTTGAAATGAAAGATTTTTATCCAAAGTTTTGTGGAGGGTATATTTGGCATGATCAATAAAAATAATCAAAACAACTTTTCGGATGATTCATAAGTAGACTATACTAAATTTTTTCATGATATGCCACTATAATCAGAACTTTTTACCTTTGCTTTTCATCTGTTTTTTGTGATCTTTATATGCTTTGTTCTCCTCTGGAAATCATTACTTTGTGAGTCTTCATAATCCTTCTTGATTTTTCTTGTTCATGGATATACAGGATCATCTTGTTGTAATTCAAATGTCTGCTGATCAGTGCCTTCAGGATTTGTAGCTGCGGAATGACTGTCTGGCTGCGAAAAGTCTGATTAGCTGCAGAATAAGTGTTTAGCTGCAGAATGTACCTGTGGAGAACTTTAATTATGGAATGGAGTGGTTTGGAATATAAGTGGAATGTTATATGGAATGAGTGAAGATAGATGATGAAATATGGTATAATGGGATATGTATGAAGTGAATGATGGAGTGGGATGGATTATAATTTATGAAATGGAGTGGAAAAGTATAAGAAATGGCCTGCAATTCATGACATGTGTTATTCAATTGCAGAAAGACATCAAACTTTAAATTTTAATATGGAAATGAGGTGGATGAAGTATGGAATGAGATGAATGAAATATGGAATGAAGTGAAGTATGAATGAATGAAATGGAGTATGGATGGATAAGTAAATGGAATGAAATGAAATGAGATGGATCATAAGTGAAATGGATTTGAACTTATGATTTTGTAACAGCGGCTTGCAGAAACAAAATGGAAAATTTAGAGTGTCAGAAAGACTCTGATTTTCACCCTATCTTTTATGTATAAACATGCCAATCAGTGATTGGTTTTCATGTCTATACTTTATTTATTTATTTATTTTATATATATATATATATATATTTTTTTTTTCTTTTTTCTTTTTTAAAAAAGAAATGACTTCAGAAAATTCAATCAAGTTGATGAAGAAGAAAGATTCTTCTTCATGAACTTCACATTACTATTTTCCTGGAACTTCTTGACAAATTCTTCTCTTGAGAGTGGTTTGTGATACAGCTTCAATATATGACCATTCACAAGAAAAGTGACCTCTTCTTCATCTATTGTCCTGATTTTTACTGCTCCATTGTCAAAAATTTTAACAATTTCATATGGCCCAAGCCAATGTGTTTGAAATTTACCTTGAAAATCCTTGAATTTTGAATCAAACAAGAGAGCCCAGTCACCCTCTTTGAATTTCTTCTCTTTGATGTACTTTTCATGCCATCTAGCCCTTTGCTGTTGGACTAGACTTGTTTTCTGAACTGCATCTTGTCTGACCTCATCCAATTCATTAATTTGCTCCAGTCTATGCTTTTGTGCCTCCGTTAGATCAAGTCCTAGCTGAACTGCCATCTTGAATGTTTGAATTTGGAACTCTATAGGAAACAAAACTTGCTTCCCATAAACAAGCTCATAAGGAGTATGGCCTGCTGTGTTTCTCCATGTAGTTCTATAGGCCCACAAGGCTTCAGGAAGCCTATCTACCCAATCTCTTCTATGTAAATGAACAGTCTTTGTTAGGATTCCTTCAATGACCTTATTAGTAGATTCCACTTGACCATTTGCTTGTGGATGATAAGGAGTAGATTTTCTATGCCTGATTTTGTGCCTCTCCATCATTTGTTCCACTAGCCTCGATGTAAATTGAGCTCCCTGATCTGTAGCAATTTCCCTTGGGACACCAAAACGAGTAAAAATATCTTCAAAAAGAAAATTAACTACAGATGCTTCATTAGCAAAAAGTAATGGCTTGGCCTCTACCCATTTGGTAACATAATCAGTGCAAACTAATATATATCTCTTTTGTCTCGATGGAGGACTAATAGGTCCTATAAAATCCAAAGCCCATTTTTCAAAAGGTTCAATATGTACCTGAGTTTGTAATGGCATCTCACCTGAAGGAGAAGGTTTCCCTACCCTTTGGCAACTGTCACACCTTTTGACATACTCTTTAGCATCTTTAAAAAGGGATGGCCAATAGTATCCTAAATGAAGGACCTTATAAGCTGTCCTCTTATCAACAAAGTGTCCGCCACAAGGTTCATCATGACATGCTTTGAGAATCTCAGGCATCTCATCTTCTCGAACACATCTCCTAATGATAAAATCTGGACCTGTCTTGTACAACTCATTAGCAACCCATGAATATTTTGCACTGTCATAAATGATTTTTATTTTGTTTCTTGCATTCATTATTGAAGGAAATTTCCCTGAAACTAAATAATTAGCAATGTCAGCAAACCAAGGAGTCTGAGTAGAAATTGCAAAAAGATATTCATCAAGAAATTGATCTTCAACTGGAGTGTCATATTTGATGTTTTGGAGTCTAGATAGGAAATCAGCTACTGTGTTTTGTTTTCCAGGCCTATCTAGAATGGTAATATTGAATTCTTGTAAAAGCAATAACCATCTTATGACTCTGCCATTAGTAATTGATTTGTTCATTAAGTATCTAATTGCAGAATGATCAGTGTGAACAAAAGTTTCATAGCCTGTTATATAGTGTCTGAATTTGTTGATGGCATGAACAACAGCTAAAAACTCTTTTTCAGTTACAGTATAGTTTAACTCTGCAGGAGTCAAATTTTTACTGGTATAGTAGATGGCATAAGGAATCGGGTCTTTTTGTCCCAATACTGCTCCTAGAGCTGTATCTGAGGCATCTGTTGAAATATGAAAAGGTAACTTCCAGTTAGGTCCCCTTAAAATAGGTGCTTCAGAAATTTTTGTTTTCAGGGTCTCAAAGGCTAATTGGCAATCAGAATTCCATTTGAATTCACAGTATTTGGTAAGTAATTTGAAGAGTCGAGATGCTACCTTGGTGAAGTTTTCTATAAATCTTCGATAATATCCTGTAAATCCTAGAAAACTCCTAACATATTTTTGACAACTTGGAATAGATAAGTTAGAGATGACTTCAACTTTTGACTCATCAACTCTAATCCCATCCCTTGAAATGTGATGCCCCAAAACAATACCTTCAGTAAACATCATGAAACATTTCTCATGACTGAGTGAAAGATTTGCTTCTTGACATCTCTTTAAAACTTTTTCCAAGTTTACTAAGGCTTCTTCAAATGTGTTTCCATAAACTGTGAAATCATCCATATATACCTCTACACAATCATGTATTAGATCTGAAAAAATTCCTAATACTGCCCTTTGGAATGTTGCATGTGCATTGCATAATCCAAATGGCAATACTCGGTAAGCATAGGTACCCCAAGGACAGGTAAATATGGTTTTGTCTTGATCTTCAAGTGCTACTTGGATTTGGTTGTAACCACTAAACCCATCTAGGAATGAGAAGTACTTTTTGCCAGCTAATGTATCTAACACTTGATCTATGAAAGGTAAGGGAAAATGGTCTTTAAGAGTAGCTTTGCTTAATTCCCGGTAGTCAATACATACCCTCCATTTACCATTTTTCTTTGGCACAATTACCAAAGGAGAAACCCACTGACTATCTGAAATGGGATAGATGAAGTTGACATTTAACAATTTTTGCAATTCTTCTTTAACAATCTCCCTAAGATTTGGATTCATCCGTCTTTGAGGTTGTCTGATTGGTTTACAATTTTCCTCTATATAAATGTGATGAGTGCAAGTCTTGGGGCTTATCCCTTTCATGTCAGTATACTCCCATGCATATGCAGAAGAATGTCTCTGTAATATCTTGACTAACTCATCTTGTTGAGATTTTTCTAGGTTCTTGTTTATGTTCAAAGTTTTGCCTGGAAATATCTCACTTGTAGAGCTGCCAAATTTATCCATAGAATGAAGAGACATTTGTCTTGATGACAAAAACTCAATGTTGGATCCTTCTTGAAATGGTTCATGTTTGTATTCTGAAGAGGATTCAAAGTTTTCTAGAGTATTCAGAATTTGACTATCTTCACTAATTTTTGAAATTGTGAAGAGAGGTTGTAAGTCTTCTTCATCCTCTATCCATTGAGTATCATCTAAATCTGTAATTGTCCTAGCTGGAGGATACAAAGTGAATTTCTTAGTTGAACTACCATCATAGATGTACATATCACCGGATCTACAACTAATAAAAGCATCAGCTGTAGCCAACCAAGGTCTTCCTAATATAACAGGATGTCCTCCTAGATTATTCTTAGGAGTTAGGATCATGAAATCCACAGGGTACTCCTAAGAATCTAGGGACACTGGAATGTCTTCTATTACCCCATCAGGTTTGATCACAGATCTGTCTGCTAATTGTAATAATGTGGGTGTAAAGAGAAGATTAGGAAGTTTCAGTTTATCCATGATTTGTCTACTCATAATATTGATTGCTGCTCCTAAATCAATGAGTGTGTTTTGGATTTCAATTCCATTGATGTGAATTTTAACAACTGGATTTCTTGGGTCTAGATACTTTGGAATATCAATCTTAACCATCATAATGTCTGCTATTTTTCCTGCCAGTTGAATTTTCTTTGTCTCTCTTATTCTTTTTCTTGTTTTCTTGATGCTCAACTCCTTTATTGTTTTGGCTAAAATTGGAATTTCTTTGATGGCTTGTAATAATGGAATCTTAATGCAAACATTTCTCAGCTCATCTAGGAAATCATAATTAGGCACCATAATTTGTTTTTCTACACCTCTATCAATTTGTAATCTTTCTGGAAAGGGAGGTGTAGAAGTAGATGTTGATGGCTGCTCTAATACAGGAGTTGAATTTATTGGTTCTTTTTGCTTTGATTTTTCAATGTTTGGGTCCTGAAAATATGTGTCTTCCTCAAGAATTTTATTCACTCGTAGAGAATCTTCCTCAGAGTTATCTTGTTCTTGTATGATCACAGAAGGTTTCCTCTTTTCAAGTATTCTTACAGACCTATGTTGAACATCACTAAGGTCTAAAGGAGTAATTAAATAAGTTGGAAACTGTTGGCCTTCTATCATGTATGTGTTCTGAGGATTTTTATTTTTGGGGTTTGGTATGGGTTGAGCAGGCAACTGATTTTATTTTTGAGGAAATGGTAATGGAAGTGGTTGATTTTGATGTGGTAGGTTCTGATGATGTTGTTGAAAATTTTGTTGAGGATTTTGAGGAGAAAAATGTGGGTATGGTGGATAGGATGGTGGATACTGATAGTACTGAGAGTATCTTCCATAGGGACTTTGTGCTCCTTGTGCCCAAGCTTGAGATTGATTTTGAAATTGAGGCCAAGGTTGCTGCCAAGAATTTCAATTTGGTGGAGGTTGGTTATACATTTGATCATGGAATCCTTGTGTTTGAGGTCCTTGCCAAGGCCTTCTAGAGACAAAATTGAGAGATTCTGTGTAATTTGTAGGAGTTTCCTCTTGAAAGACAGCTTTGAGACCAGGAAGGGAAGGACAATTCTTGGTCTCATGTTTTTCAGAACAAATGACACAAGTCTCTACAACTTTTACATCCAAAGGGCACTCTCTCAAGGCATGTTTCTTTCTACATTTGGGACAAAAGATTGCTAAGGCATCAGATTCGGCTTTTTGCTTGTTTTGTAATTTAAGGGTGTCTATTTGTTCACTAAGACTCCCTAAGATGTTAGATTTGAAATCATCAAGCATATGTCCTATTTCTGATCTACTTACTGTCCCAGAAGCAGACTTACTTGCCCTTGCAAGAGCAGGATCTCTTGGACCTTTTATAGTTTTAGATTTCCCTCTTGAAAGGTTGATACATAACTCAGATATTTCAGGTAATGTGAGATGTGATATATCCCCTTTTCCCATCATGTTAAGAATATCCAACCATTCATCCCTAATTGTTTTCAACAAAAGAGCTTTTAAGGTGTCTTGATCTAAGTTTTCCATTTTTTCTCTTTTGATGTTGTAATGAAATCTTTCCAACAAATCTTCCAAGTTTTCATCTTCTTTTTGTAACATCTTAAACACTTCTTCCTTATGATTGACCGGCATACAATAATCCAAATACCTCTCTAGAAATGCTTGTTTTATGTCTTCCCATGTCCTAATAGAACTGTTGATCAAACTCATAAACCACTTCAATGCTGCTCCTTTCAATGTTGAAGGAAATAGTTTAAGTTTTTGAGCATCTTGTAAGTAGTCATAAGTTCTACACAGAACTTCAAATTCAAATAAGAAGGTTTCAGGATCTTCATTTTTAAGCCCATAGAAGTTTGGAAGGATAGAGGGTGAAATATTTTTCATGGTTGTATTGGTTTCTTCATCTACTATAGGGAACCCAAAAGAGCTTCCTATTTCTATTCTACCTCTTCCTCTACCTCCTTCTCCTTCTATACCTCTACCCTTCTCTCCTCTACCTCTACCTCTACCCCTACCCCCCCGCAAAGCACTGTGCCTGCACTGATACTATCTTCTATCCAGATGATTATGAGTTAATATAGGTTTGGAACAAAAGAAATTTTGTAAATAATGAAGACCGTGGTATGTAAGTTTAACAACTAATGCAATTTAAAATGCAATGGATGGCAACTAAACTTGGAATGTAAATACAGTGAGCTAAGCTAGAACTGAACTAGGGTGCTACTAGTCTACAGTGAACAGTGCTAAACTAAAAAGCCATTATCAAACTTGAAATGAAATAACAGGGCATGAACTAAATGCAATTTGCCTTCGGAGTGCTCTAACTAAGTTGTCATGCAATTAATCTATGGGATTCTACAGCCTATTTCGTTCATCATGAATGGTATTTTGGAAGAGCTTGTTAGAACAATCCTGGCTGTACAATTCAATGCAATGGAATACAAACATAAAAACTGAAAGCAAATACAATTAAAAACTAAGACATCACAGCTATTTCCTACTCATTGTTATGATGTTTTGGAAGAGCTTTTTAAGAGTAATATTAGCTATGCTACTTAGTGTAAACAAGCAACTGAAACCTACAGTATCACAGTTATGCCTTAGTCATCATAATGATATCTTGGAAGAGTTTACTAGAGTAAGTTTAACTGTGATAATGAACAAAAGGAATTGCAAATAAAATCTATAACACTATAACCATTTATTATCCATCGTAATGATCTTTTGGAAATGTTTATTAGAACAAGTATAGCTATAATGATTAATGAAATTAACTATGAACATAAACTTCAAAAACTTCAAAACAAACTAAGATACTTATCTAAATTGCAAAAGTAAAGCTGCTCAGGAGGCAGGGGCCCTCTACCACCAGAGTAGCACGAAATCTAGCTCAAGATCAACTCAACGTGTTCAAAGAAATGTTGTCTTCTTCATTAAAGGAAAATAACTTAAAACAGAGTATTCTCGGTCTTCAGAAATATAGCAGTCAATCCACGAAATCTAATCAAAATCTAGAACTTGTCTCTCGGTTTCCCGAGTTACATTTATAGCAAATCTTCATAACAGAACTTGAGATAATACGGGGATCATTATCTTTTCATATCAAAATCGGACTAGAACTCTAAAGGTGGTAGCGTAAAATGACAAAGGACATCTGGACTGTCCTTGTCCTATTAGGAGTCTGTCTCCTTGTGTGAGTTCCCACGTACAAAACCACGTCCAGAATTCCGTTCAATCTTCATGGTGAGAAAAAAACGCTGAGGACATGATGTGGAATACACCCATGTGTGGCTTTTCCTGAGAGGACACCTGGAACATGCTTGAACGTGAAGACAGCTGCAGAATTGGCAACTAGCTACGGAATGTCTGCATTCTGTAGCTAGTTTCAGTTCAAAATGTATTACAATGACAAAATCACAAAACTTAGCAAGTTAGCCATGATATTCATTCTTAAAGCAATTTTAACTAATTTCATTGATCATTTGAGCCTGGGATAACAATGGACAAAAGAAAATGGAGTGAAGTATAATGGAAGAAAGAACAATCTTGGGGTTCAACAGAAATTACCTCCATACCTATTTATAAAGTTCACCACGCATAGAGAGTTTGGGTTTCATTTACCTATTCCTATGGATGCGTTGTGAATAGGTCACGCAGATCTTGCTAAGTCCTTGTAACGTTTCCATAAGCTGGAAAACATTGACTGGGTATCGAATTTATTCAATATGCTTGATAATTAAATTCGATTTATGCCCTTTCTTAGTGGGTTTAGCTATTCATTCAATTTCGCTTTGAAATCATGGTTTAATGGGATGATGCACTGTACCTTTGGCGCCATCGCGATCTCGTATCTTTGCCATTATGACATAATTTTTATGGGAGTAGACGACATTGAAGTCGTCGTCCTTACTTGTCGCGTTGGCGATTTTCAATTAATGTGGTGAGAGTTGGATTGTTCGTTATGTTCTCCACGTCGATTAAGTGTCACGATCTTCTGAGGATCGAACTGAGAGGAGATCTCTCATCCCAGTTGGTGCATGTATAGACGCCAGCGTTGCATCATTAAAATTTTATATTTGCAAGGTATATGGGATCATTACTCACGCCTGTCCTGGTATACTATTGTAAGTACAATGAATTCGATTTCAATTGATTTCTCATTTATGGCTTAGACTACTGTGCAAGCGTTCTCGACTTTTCTCATTTCGATCCATGGCCTTTTATGGATCTCATGACAAGTGGACGATGGAGATGCTGCGTAGTAGATAGGGTTTTGTTCATTGGGTTTAACGAGTTGTATTTACTCCTGAAGTTTCATTTGGAAATGTTCTTCGTCTCGTCGTTCCTCTTGATCGACTTATGAGGTTTTCACTCTGCTCAACCTGGGAAGACGTAGCATTAAGCTTGTTCCATCTCCTGGGCGTTACCATTCTTCGTTTCATCGCCATATAGATATATAAAGTTTGTGTTCTGTTTGTTTTAAAATTATTATCATTCAAATTTGGAATCTATCCGTCTTAACCACCCAAAATTTGATCCCTAGTGGTTTATCGTTCTGCTATTTTGATTTGGGGCTTATTATATCAGTGCTAGTTGGGTTCGGCTCTAATATTAACCTTGGCAGGGGAGGCATTCCTGCTGTTCGTGTCTTTCATGGTCGTTGTTGATTAGTTCGTTGAGTTTATCCTTGCTCATAGTAAGACTTTGCTACACAAGTAATCCATCGATTTGTAGAAAACACTTCATCATGGGTTTGTGTTTGTTCTGACAAGTGTTTTCACCATACTCTTTTTTCCGCCTTTCAGGATGAACTGGTTCGTCGAGCCCTCAACTTTCAGAGGTAAGTCTTCTGCTGTGATGTTTAGTTCATCACATTAAATTATGAATTTGTCCTCAATTTTTCTATTTATAACGAGCTCTCACGTCACCCTAAAATTTTATTGCAGGTATATTTCGAATCCCATCGAGGTTTTTCTGCCATGATAATTGATGGATTTTTCATTTATTCGGCTTGACGTCGTTGAACCTTGGGTTTCAGGTCGGTATTGACGTGACCTCAGTCCAAGCATGGCCTAGCTTGTTCGTGGTTGTTACATGAAGTTTATCTAGACATTTCAAGTTTTATATTGTCCACAAACTTTCTACTGTAATAAGGATGTATGTCTGAACTCGGACTGTGAACAATTTTATGAAATTCCTGCATTTATTTAAATTCTGGAATATTGTCATAAACCCACGAAAATTTTGTGTCACAATGGGTTTCAACGGTGAATATATATATATATATATATATATATATATATATATTCTATCGATGGTCCATCACTACGACGAGTGACAGGTCAATCGTATTTTCTGACAGATCACAGGTTTCTACCTTTGTTTTAATACTTATGGGAAATGGTTTTTTTCGAAAACTTCTTATGCTAAATCAGTCTTAATTTGCTCTTCTGTAATTAATTATGGCTAGTGAATCACTTCAGAATTTCAGAGGTACCATGCTCTATGATCATGTAATTTTTTTGTACTTCTCCTATCCAATCCACAATAAGGACCTCTCATAGGCTAATTTGTCAGTTAGATGGGTCGATGATATCAACTTCCTTATTAAGAATTTACTTCCTGAATCATTCAGGATTCCCATGGTTTTATAACCCAGTTGACTATTTATTTTTCCAGTAATTATCCCATGCTTGTTAAATATGTTCTTACTGGTTTCTTGCCTTCTAATAGAAGTGGAAAGATGCTATCATAGTCCTCTCTTATTTTCTTGTATCTCTTTATTCCATCACTAGTGTAAATCGATATTCCTATTATGCTCATGCTTTAATAACTTCTACCAACTCCTTATATAACTTGAATTAACTGCTAATCAAGTCAGTTGATGTAATAGTCTTTATCACTCAGCTTTCTTTCATATGTTAGTTTCAGCTTCTGATGAGAGATTTGTTCATTGTATTAAGTATTAATGGGCAGCCTCATGCTAATTGTTGCAGGTACCTGTATTCTACTATTCTAGATTCGATTTTATTAACTTCTCCATCAATTACTATTGTGGTTTATTTCCTGCACTAATTGATCGTTGCTTCATTCTGTTATAGAAATAATTTGTTATATGCAGGAATAATTTCTATTGTGCTTCTGGTTATGTATGAATGGTATATTGACTCTAAAAGTCCTTATGTATTCTTTTACCCATTTACTGCACAATTTAGATTACAGTTCATCTATTTCGATTTTAAATATTTGTACAGGAACTCTCATACTGCTTTCTCATAAACATACTCAGAAATTCATTCTATTAAATTAGAAGCAGATTAAAGTTAAATTATCTGTGGAGGAATATGTATATTCAGATTTAAACCAAACCTGGTTTAGAGATTCTGCTGGATTCTCCTCTACAGATTTCTTTTCTGCAACTATATAGAATTATAAAGGTGAATTCCTTATAATTAATTCTATTGAATGTAGAACTAACAAGTCTAACATACAAATCAGACAATTATATGTAGCCAATTTATACCACATGAAGTAAAAACATCAGGCAATTTAGAGACATACCACTCTTGCAATTGACCAACCTCCCAACCTTAGAGTCCTTCTGTCTCCCAGAACTCACCCCCGAGCTGAGATCATTTCTTAGAACAGACCAACCTCTAATATGTTCAGGAATAGCTTATTTAAGCTTTTGCTCCCCAAAGCCTATTTCTAATTCTGCGTCCAGAATATCAGGATGCTTTTCTTCCTGTTTGCCTAGGCTTCCCATTTTAACGATTTTTTAAAGCTGCTTTATGCTTTTCCCAGCTTTTTACCTCTTCCCAACTACTCTCCACATCATTGGGGAAACTAGATTTTCCTCAAAATCTAATTTAGAAATAAATTCTTTCAAGGATTTTTGAAAGATTTTTGGGGAAAGTATTTGCCTTTATCCATCCTCATGGATTTAGCAAGTGATCTCATAATTCTCATTTTGGTCAATCTGCACAGAATTATTTTATTCATTTTCTCAAATTAAATGTTTAATTACATCCACAAAATACTTATCCATTTGGGGTCCACTCCCCTTAGGATTAAAGTTCAAATGTCTAGCTTTGAAAGAAAACATAAACTAGGGGTGTTACAGTTTCAGTCGTGTGCTGCCAAGGAAAATCTATGAAAGATATTATTAATTTTATCAGTAATATGTAAATATATCAAATATTAATATAATCGTTTTAAATATGCTAAATATTTCTGAGATTAACTTTGTCATTTTAATTTTAAATTTTCTTAGTTACCTCAGTTTGTTGAGATGATAATTATTGTTAATAACTATAGTGATGAAAAATGATGAAATATTTTTTTTAAATGCAAAGTGACAATAATAGTGTTGAAAGATAGAAAATTTGAATAATAAGAACGTCATGTTACAATCAATCTCAAACTATTTTCTTCTACTATTCTTATTTCCTCCCTTGTTAGTTTTGTTATCTTTTCATATCGATTATATGAGAAAGAAAATTTAAATCGTAAACCATTTAAATCTTTAGCTCGATCTGTTGTAGTAAACATGATACCTTGTCTCTCTTGCTCTCCAATATTAATAGCTTAAATTACTATAACACAAAAATCAATCTACATTGTTAATAACTTTTTGTGCTTACACTAAAATCAATGCATATTGTTAACCCAATCACTTTAATATTAATGCACCGTCATATATCCAATTACATCAAATCATAGATCAACATATACATTGAAATCAATGCATTTAATGCAAGCAATCAAATAATATTAGAAAATAACTTCTACATTGAAATCAATGCACCTAATGCAATCAATCAAATAAGATTAGAAACCAACATCTACACTGAAATCAATGCATTTACTCAAAGCAATCAAATAGGATTAGAAATCGCCATCTACATTGAAATCAATGCATTTAGCGCAAACAATCAAATAGTATTAGGAATAATCTACATTGAAATCAATGCATCTAGTGCAAGCAATCAAATATAATTATAAATCGACGTCTAAATTGAAATCAACACATCCAGTGCAAGCAATCAAATAGTATTAAGAATCATCACCTACACTGAAATCAATGCATCTAGTGCAAGTAATCATATATCATTAGAAATAAATATCTACACTAAAATCGATGCATCTAGTGCAAATAATCAAATAGGATTATAAATCACAATCTCCACTTAAATCAATCCATCTAGTGAAAGAAATATTCTTCCCTCTCTCCACCCTCCATCCATATCTATATCCCCATCCATCTCTTTTTTTTTGTCTCTATCTCACCCCCCTAAACACACACGCTCTTACACTCCATATATATCATTCTCTTTGTCGATCACCCTCTCTGCCCATCTCTCTCTTCTTCCCTCTCTTCCCCTTCTATCCCTCTCCCTCGCTAATATCTCTCTTTCCTCCTTTTGTCCTCTCTCTCTCTCTCTCTCTCCATATCTTCCTTATCTATCTCTCCCTCCTAGAACCGAAAATACCCACACCGAAATCAATGCATTTAGTGCAAACAATAAAATAGGATTAGAAATCATATACATTGAAATTAAGTCATCTAGTGCAAGTAATCAAATATAATTATAAATCGACATCTAAATTGAAATCAACACATTCAGTGCAAGCAATCAAATTGTATTAGAAATCACCACCTACACTAAAATCAATGCATCTAGTGCAAGTAATCAAATATCATTACAAATAAATATCTACACTAAAATCGATGCATCTAGTGCAAATAATCAAATAGGATTATAAATCACCATCTCCACTTATATCAATCCATCTAGTGTGAGAAATATTCTTCCCTCTCTCCACCCTCCATCCATATCTATATCCCTCTCCATCTCTTCTTTTATGTCTCTCTATCTCACCCCCCTAAACACACACACTCTCACAATCCATATATATCAATCTCTTTGTCAATCCCCTCCTCTCCCCATCTCTCTCTTCTTCCCTCTCTTCACCTCCAATCTATATCTCTATCTTCCCCCTCTCTCCCTCTCTCTCCATCTTCCTTATCACTCACTCACTCTCTCTCTCTCCACCTTTCTCTCTCTATTTCTTTCTTCTTACCTCTCTCCTCCTCCCCCCTCCAAGTCCATCTCTCTTTCCCTCCCTCTCTCCACTCTCTCACATCCTCTCTCTTCCTTCCTCTCTTTCCCTTTCTCTCCCATCTCTCTCTCTCTTCACCCACCAACTATGTTACTATATCCCTCCCTCTCTCCTTATATCTCCTTCTCCCCCCTTATCTCCATCTCTCCTTATTTGTCTCTTTATCTCAGCCCCAAACATACATGCTCTCTCTTTGTCTCTCCCTTGTCACTCCTTCTCTCTCTCCACTTCTCACTCTCTATATTTCTTATTTCCTACATCTCTCCCCCTCCAACTCCATCTCTCTTATCAATCCCTCTCTCCTCCTCTCTCTCAAGTCCTCTCTCTCATCCTTCCTCTCTCTCTCTCCCCTAAATCCCTCTCTCTTCCCTGATCTCTCTCTCTCTCTCTCCAATACTCTCTCTTCCCCCATCACTCTCCTCCTCTCTCTCATCCTTCCTCTCTCTCCCTTTCTCTCCCACCTCTCTCTCTCTCTCTTTTCCCTCCAATCCTCTCTCTTCCCCCATATCTCTCTCTCTCTCTCTTTAATCCTCTCTCTTCCCCCATCTCTTTCTTTCTCTCTCTCTTTCCACCCCTCTCTCTCTCCAACTACATTACTATATCCCCCCCTCTCTCCTTCTCACTTCTTCTCTCCCCCCTTCTTTCCATACATCTTACTTTGTCTCTTTATCTCACCCCTAAACATACACACTCTCTCTCCATCTCTCCCTTATCACTCTCTCTCTCTATTTCTTCTTAGTTTTGTAAACTAATGAACATAAATATTCGTAAATATAAAGCAGATTATGGAGTAAATATGAAAAGAGGTTTTATTTACTTACCATACCTCTAGTTTATTTATATTTATATTTATTTACCATACCCCTTTTCTTTACTATGGTATTTGGCCCATAGGTTTGTTATATAATTATATTTTTATTTATAATCCTATTTGATATATTGTTATTTATTTACCTTACCTCTTTATGCCTCTTTTATATTTATTTATTTACCATACCTCTTTATATTTATTTTATATTTATTTATTTATTTATCATACTTGTTTATACCTCTTTTATATTTATTTATTTACCCATGGTATTTGGCCCATGGTATCAATATTAATTTGTCCCATGGTATTCATCCCATAGGCTTCATCTAAATAAAACCTCTTTTTAAAGTTTTTTAAATATAAAAAGGTTTATGGAATAAATATAAAAAGAATTTTTATTTATTTACCATACATCTAGTTTATATATATTTTTATTTATTTACCATAGCTCTAGAGTAAGTATAAATTCATTTTACAAATATTTAATTAAAATAAATATTAAAAGATTTTGGATTTTGATTGTTTGTGTTGAATTAACTCTTTTCCTTTGATTTAGGAAATGGTGTTGACTTTAGTAAAGAGTAAAGATGTTTAAAATTTTACTTAATTTGGAAATTCAATGTGGTAATCGTTTTTGTTAAAGGTAAATTTATGATCCATTCAAATTCACGTATATAATTTACAATCCATTCAAATTATATAAATAATACATAATTGTATTAGAAATTGATATATGTTCTAGCACAATGTGATTTTTTATTTTTATTTTTTTTTTTAATTTAAAACTTGAGCCGACATCGGGGTCATATTGGGCTGTAGATGCGCCTCTTGGCACAATAATCATTTTAAAATTATAAAAAAGTCATAATCACTTCATAACTTTATTCAAATTGTCATTTTTTAAAATAGTTTTATGGGTTCTTCTTATTTCTAAAATACTTAGAATTCTGAATATTAACCAAAACAATGTCCTATTTTCCTCTTCATACCTATAACTTTGGTAATATTTTATAAAAAATAAAGTTACAATTTAAATAATTAATACAAATTTATTTTCCTTTTCTAATTTATAATTTTAATAAAAAAATGTTACATTTAATTTTACTTAATAATTTAATTGAGGGAGGAAGGAGCCAGAATGATTCTTCTTAGCCATGATTAAAAAAAAAAATTGAACCACAGTTTGCTTGGGGTCTCAGTCACACGACAAACAATCAGGGAGAGGTTTTGACTTTTTAGAAAGGCCAATAAATTATATTGGAAATAAATGTTTCTAGTATTATGGTTTTTGGTGACTCGATGGTAATAATTCACCAAGTGTTCAAGGCTAGACAAGGGCCGAGCTATGATATCCCACCTGTCTTTCATATGATTCTTATCCTCCCGGTTTGAGGATTTAGAATTTGTTCATATATACATGCATTTCAATTCAATGGCCGATGCACTGGACAAAAGAGGCTCAATGATGACCCCAGATCAATTTGAGCCGGATCAAGGAAATTGTAAAATTGCCCACATTCCTTAATTATGATAAGAACTCCTAGCTGTCAGTTTTTAAATTATAATGTCGATTCAGCTAGGAATTCTGAGTGTCAGAAGGATGGGACATTCATCTTGCGAAGTAACTGGTCGCAATCTCTTTTTGTAATGTTGAGCAACATTGGGATTTGGATTGTCAGTTTACTTACGGGTCGAGTTTAAAAAAAGTAACAGAATGTCTCGGAATCTTGCAGATATTTTGAAAAAATCTGTCAAAGATATAAATAGAATCTTATTTACAGTTGTTAAACTTCAGTATTTTAGGTGTCCTAAGAGTTTTTGATAGTGCTGAATCTATTCCCACTTTCAAAAATGGATTCCAAACACTACAGCAACCTCATTTTTTGAATTTTACTGAACAGAATTCGGGGAAAAACCTCCCATCTAGACTATTCTGTTGCCTAGAAAAACAACTCAAATATTTCTTCCACATATCTCCCCAACACATAAGTGTCACGATTTCTCTCCCTCCCTACATTTATTGTGGTATCAATATTTATTTCATCTTATGCGAGTTTGGTTGGAAGTCGATACGACTCTTGTGTTTCCTTCTTCGAGTTGCGAAGCTCAGTTAATTGCATTGTACAATGTGTTCAATTCCTAATCCCGTTAGCATCCTCAGAAAAATTTGGGTGGGATTTGGAATTACATTATCAGATGGGGTCGTAGAAGTGTCTCATTTCTAATTATAAAAGAGATTATGCGGCCTCCCAATATTTTCATGCTGAATTATATTGGAGTTGTCTTTTGATCTCGAATCGGGGGCTGATGTGACAGTTCTCGATCGCTCAGCGCCGGCGACCCCCTCCCTCCAGAACGATGTGGACCCCGCGCTCGACGACGACACAATGGCCCGCGCTCGACAAAATTATTTATGTCATTGTAATATAGTGGTGAGTATTTATGCCTGTCACGCGGGTGACTCGGGTTCGATCCTCGGCAACGACGAATTTTTTTTCTTCATCCAAGATGCGATCTGCAGTCGCGGCACTTATTTGCGTGTCCAAGTATTCGGCTTAATTAATTTCAAAAAATGGCACGAGATTTTGCATCTGCAGTATTTTTGTGGGCGGCACTTATTTGCGTGTCCAAGTATTCGGCTTAATTAATTTCAAAAAATGGCACGAGATTTTGCATTGCTTATAGTAGTACTGCATGCTTGGAGAGGCCTGAGAGATTGATTGTTCAGTCCTATATTGCTTGGATCCCTGCAATGGTGGTAAATTATTCATTCTTACACTATAAATAGGAGCCTCTCGACATTCCAGATAATAATGTGTTTGGGTATTAAGGATAGTTAACAAGGCCTTGTTTAGCCTTCTTCTGATTGATAGCATTGGGCTTAATCAAAATTTTGCCAATTGAGTTCTTGAAAGCGTGAGTTTCATCTTCATTGCCCAACAATGTTACTATTTTTGTGTTCTATTAGTCGGGTCTGGGCAAGAACAGCTTCTGTTTGAAGTTTGGGATTGATCACTGATTGAACGTCAAAACAAAAAATTAAATTGAAATTTATTAGTGTCGCCCACAAAACACTGCAGATCGCCTCTGGGATGAAGAAAAATAAATCGCCGTTGTCGGGGATCGAACCCAGGTCACCCGCGTGACAGGCGCAAATACTCACCACTATACTACAACGACATGAATGATAATTTCATCGAGCGGGGCCTGTTCTGCCGTCATCAAGCACGGGGTCGAGCGAGGGGTCCACATCGCGCCGGAGGGAGGGGTGTCGCCGACGCTGGGCGATTGAGAGTTGTCACATCAGCACTCGATTCGTAGATCAAAAAACAACTCCAATTATATTTAGTTGGTATTAGAGTGGGAAAAGTCTTATGGAGTGATTGATTGACAAGCACAATGGTTTTCTTTCAGTAGGAAGGATCTTCAAGCCTCTCCGGATCACAACGTTGTTGGTCAATTGATTGAAAAACTTCTAGATGTGATCGAGGCATTGAGGGTGGCAAGAAAACAACAAGATTAAATGGCTAAACGACAATATCAGTTCTCCATCTACTCATGGAGGCCAATTTCCTTGGGATTTTGGGTAGCCTGGAAATTGCATTTAATGAAATTCGGTACAAAGTTGGAGAATTCAGTGGGTCGCAATGCACAGGTAGATAATGGTGGCATTGGTTCTACTGATGCACTCGATAAAAATAAGACTCGATGCTCTCGAAGGAACGACACTTAAGGAAATGGAAGCCGTTGATGGGTTTTCTCTGATCGGTTCAATTTGTTTATACTCGAGTAATCTTATTGTTTTATGTTGCAATGTAAATAATTCCGCATAGTTTGAAATGATAAAGATTATGTAAAGGTTCTAGCCCACGATCCACATTTTGTTAATATAAAATCCTACTCGTCTCTAAGTAAATTAACTTTATGAGTTAATTTGGTTATTTTCTAATTACTCTAGTTAAATGAAAAATATAACACCGTTATAATTATTTTTATTGTTTATTTTTGCAAGAAAATTGTTATTAATTTTTTTATTTTTCATATTTTTCTATTTTTAATTTTTATTTTTTAAATTTTTCTTTCTTTACATTATCTAATCTTTTATAATTGTCATTTAGATATGGTTTAATGAGTTCTTCTTAAATTTAAAATACTTCAAAATTTAGACCTTAACACAACACATACTCTATTTTTCTCTCCATTTCTATTTATAAAAAAAGAGATATAATTTAAATTATTCACACAAATTCTATTTTCAGTTCCATATCTATGATTTGGATAATTAAAAAGGAGAATAGAAAATATTACATATAATTTCTCTTAACAATTTGGTTAAACAAGTTATAATTTAACTTAGTTGTATTTTAAATACTTTCCTTAAATTAACAACACTAATCAAAATTAATATATTTCCTTTATTATTAAAAAAAAAATTTCGTGATTTTTTTCCTAAGAAAATTACAAATTTCTTTTTTTTCTTTTTCATGTTGTGCACCTCACTTATATGGGAACAATTTTCAAAAGAGAGGTGGAGCAACCTTACACCTATTTTATTAGATACATAATAGATATTTAATTTTTCTAATTCATTATTAAATATCCTATGCATTCTACATAGTTTATTAGTGGAGAGTTATTATGGAACCGGACTTAGTCAGATATATATATATATATATATATATATATATATATATATATATATATATATATATATATATATATATATAAAATGTTTGTGATACATTTTTTATTTTGTAGTTGTTTGTGGAACTCTTGCAACTTGGGATTTTTTAATTCAAGCTTTCTAATTCTAGATTCTGTCTTCTTTTTATTTGTTTTTTAAATTAAAATAATAGTATAATTAAAAAATAATTTTAAATCATATAATTTTGAATAAAAATGACTAAATTTAGCCTGACTGTCGTTGGCATGACTACACTCACAAATAATTAAAAATACATGATTACACTCCCAAATAATTAAAAATAATCTTAGTGTAATTATGTGAATGTTATATATATAATTTAGAATATCAATATAATATTTTTTTAGTATTAATTATAACTAAAAGATTGACATTTATATTAAAGTTAATTAATTAAAAAAATATTTGTTCATACATTTATTTCCATTTAATAAAAAATTATTATAAATTTGATATATATATATATATATATATATATATATATATATATATATATATATATATATATATATATATATATATATATATATATATATATATATACAGAAGTGTATTTAGTGTGAAGTTTAACGATGTCATTGTGTAATCACAAATTGTATGATGGGAGTGGCTTTGTGTAATCTGACACACTGTATGGTGAGAGTGGCTTTGTGTAATTTGAAAAATTTTATTGTGTTTTTGAGAGTGTTTATAATTTGGCATTCTCTCACCACTTACCACTAATGTCACCTAAGGTATTCGTCTGCTTGGTGAAGGACACTCTATCGACTGCGTTGATGCTTCCACAGAGGTATCAAGCTGCTTTTGCCATTACTGTGGCTAACCCTAGCCCCCTTGCAATCACTGACAAGCTAATCTAAGCTCATGGTCCTAGTGTTGCCATCACGATAGAGGATCCTCTCTTAAAAAAGATGGGGCAAATAAGTTGATTTTGGGAAATTTTATGTAACTGGATGACTTTTTTGGTTCTTGTGAAACCCCTCTTAGGAGGAACCTTTTTTTTGTCGGTGTGAGCTGCAGATCTTGTTTTCTCCCTTGTAGCCGTGATTTAGGAATGGACAGGAATCCCCTCTCCCTTTATGCACCTCTTTTATGAGGGTTTTTTTTCTTCACGATAGGAATAAGTTAAGTGATCACAATGTAGTAAAGGATCAGTTAATAAATTTAGTTTCTAGAGTGCATGGTGATACCAAAGCCTAGGGGATGGCTTCTTATTCTCAACCTATATCTTTTAAAGAAACCTTACATCTCTCCTAAAAAGCTCTTAGGCCCAACCTTCATGGTGGATTTGATCGAAGAAATCCCATCTACTAAAGGGCCAAATGGATGATTCCACTCTAGATTCTCTCACTGGAGCATGCTCTTATTTTTCGATTCAATGGTCTATGGCCTACAACATTTGCACTCTGGGTGTGTGTCTATGGCCTGGTCTTCTAATACAGATCTATTCTTATGCTCCAATGGCTACTTTATGGTATATTTCAAAGATTTTAGAGATTTATAAGGGATCCTTAATTTTGGACCATGGTTTTGGGGCCGATTTGGGCTTTCCCTTCAACCATAGTTTATCGATTTTAATCCCCACTATGCCAACTTTGGCCACTCCTATGTGGGTTTGGCTCCCTAATATTCCTCTTCATATGATGCACCCAAATATCTTAACGATGTTGGTAATGCCCTGATTCAATTTATCAAGATCAATATTGACAAATTGGTAAAGAGTATTGTAAGCTTTGCTCATATATGCATTTAAGTTGATCTCAACAATGGATTACTTTATAAAATACTGTTGAATTGGAGAAGTTGATTACTCACAACCATTAGATTATGAAAACACAATCTTCCATTATAAGATATGCCAACAGCCTGCCCACCTCCAAAATGTATGGACTTCTTCTCAAAATCCCCCTCCACCCTTGATGGACATAAAAAAATCTAGAGAATCACAAGATTTGAAAAATTCAAAGGATTCTAACCAATCTCCTATTCCTCCACAAGGAAACAAGTAGAAATAGAAAACATCGTTAAATAATTCAAGGCCTTAGCTTCAACTCAGCCACATATGAACTCTACTCATTCCTGTTGGTGATCTCCACACAAATAAGATAGAACGAAACTCAACTATAATTATAGTCTCGCCTATAAATATACACATGCACTTCCATGAATTAGACTAATTAAATAATGATAAAGAACCAACAAACACTAAAAACCTTCAAAAATATAAACATTTCTTAAAAAAAATAACAATTATCTCAAACTATTTACTATTTAAATAGTGATAAGAAACCAACCAACACTAAAAAAAACCTCCAAAATATAAACATTTCCCAAAAAAATAACAATGGTCTCATCAACAGGTAAATGACAAGAGCCCTTTAAAACGTTTTTATGATTAAAAACGTTTTTATGACAGGTAAAAATATAAAAATAAGTTTTTATGATTAAAACGTTTAAACCTTCTCAACATTTATAATTTGGGCTTTTTAGGTATATGTTTTTTGGTCCAAATCCAACAAATATTTTTTGGACTTACAAGTTTAAGTTATGTATTCTATATTACTATTAATTACACATTGTATTTTGCACTCTAAAAAAAGTTTGCACTTGAAGAAATTTAGTCTTTCTCGAATTGTGGTTAAGATGGATCTATATTGGCTTATTTTAAAGTTGGATAACAATTTATCTATATAATGACAATTCTATTTTTACAATTTATATCATAGATTGCAATCAATTTTAAAATTTAATTATTAAATAATAAGCAATATATTTTAAATTAAATTATAATTTATTTATTCACATAAAACTATATTGCAATATGTAATGTAATTCCTAATTGTATTAAGTATGATCATGTGCGATTGTAAGGATTATTGACCATTATTTAAAATTCATTCTATGATAAGAGTATGTTTCTAGTATTGAGGAGGTAGTTAGATTTAGCTAGTTCGACAGAAATTCTCTTTCTAGTTAGATTTATAGTATTGAGGAGGTAGTTAGATTTAGCTAGTTTGAGAGATATTCTCTATCTAGTTAGATTCCTAGATTGGTGTTTGGTTGAGATATGATTATAGGCTAAGAAAAATATTCACGTATTTATGTGTACTTTTACATTGACTAATAGAGTGATAACTCTCCACTTTTCCAATTTGATATTGGAGCTCATGCCCACAATGCTTTGAAGGAAATTTACCACAAACCTTACCATACAAAGTGGTTTTTAGAGCATCATGAAACTTTCAACATAACAAAGTATATAGATATACATCATCATTGACTTATATTCAATTACAATCTCCACTCATGAAGATATGTGGTACATATTTAAATATTCTCTAGGACTAATACATCAAGTCAAACATGACACCATAGACTTGCTTACAAATATGATGTGTGATTCACATTACAATATGGCATTGAATATTTTATTATTCCACAATAATCACAAATTTTACTTTGCTTTCCCTTCATCATTGCTTCACTTTTGTTGTTTCCACACTAATTCCATGTGCACTCTCACCAAATTTTCATATTTTCTGCATCTAGGGTCCATGTCCTTCATGTTCATGTTATAATCTCCTAATTCTTACTTGCTCGTATTAGTTGGGGGTATTGTCTTCAATTGGGGTTCATCATTTAACTTTTCATTTCTTTCTTTTTGTACTTACATAAAGTTTATTATTACATGAACTTTCTACTTCTTCCTACAAGCAATTGATCATTGATGTCCATATAAAAGTAAATTTATCTATTGAGATACATGGACATCATCCATTGTATGTGAAAATTGTATAGGAATACTTTTGACCTACAATACTTAGAAAAATGACCAAACTTACTACAACAAAAGCATCCCCCATTCCTCTTCACATAATTTTCCCCATCTAATTTTGTTGATTTATTTAAAAATACTACTCAACTTATGGAGTAATAATATACTCAAGATCATATTGCAATATGAATCACACATTATATTTGCAATCAAGTCTATGATTTCATGTTTGACTTGATTTGTTGGTACTAGAGAATGTTTGAGCATGTACCCAATATCTTGATGACCAGAGTTTGTAATTGTATGCACCTATGTTAATGATGATGTATACCCTTGAAATTTTTTATGTTGAAATGTTCATGGTGATTTTAAAACCAGATTGTAGTGAAAGGTTCAATGTAATCCAATACCACTTTTCATTATAGAGGAAGGTTCATGGTTAGTAGAAATCGCTAATAAAATGTATGGTTCATGGTTTGCTAGAAACCACTTGATCTGATGTATTATTTGTAGTAAGGAAAAAACACTAGAGATGTGATTGTTGAGGGCCATCTAGAAAGGCCCATAGGTGTAATTCTGGAGTGTGCTTATGGGTAATCAAAGGAAAATAAAAAATGATGACTAATGATGATGTGAGAGGAGATAAATGTACACGTATGAAGATATGTGATTCAAAGATGATTGAATGGAACATGTACAAGTTGTAGTGTAACAACAACTCATCATTATTGTATATATGTATAAAATAACTAAGACCCCTTTATTTTGATTTTTTGGTGAATTACTCCCTTAATGTGTATATTTATTACAAATCTAATATTTAGATAAAAATCAACAAAAATATTCGTTCTTTAAGCCCCATAAGGAAAATTCCCAAATTTATGCATAATATCAAATATTGGCATGATATATTTTCATACATTTATGTTATGCTGATATGCCGATATAGAGTTATAACTAAAGAATAAGCGCTTTACCGATAGGTCCAATATGATACATCGAAACTTAGCTATTTATCAAATGATAAAACCAGAAATGCGATATTTGATATTTCCTTTTCCCATTAAATGACCTTTTCTTGACCTATTATGGATTCATTTAACAACATTTGATAGAGGTTTTCCCCTCACTAGATATTGGATATCAGACGTCCATTGCATATTATTTAAGTCTTTCGATATCTGATATCCCAAAATTGGCGGTATTCCATATCAAGTATCCACCGTACCCTTTAAAACGAATAACTTCACAAAAACCCTAATACATTAATATGACACCTCAACATGCCATATTAGACCCAATTTCGACATGTCATCTTACACATGGATATGCTGACATGTCTATTGATATGTGTCACTGAAATTTCACCCCTTTTGGTGACTGTATTGACTTATTCTGGAACACACGAGTAATTTAGGTGGCATTGCCATGTCACTTTTGATTGCGTCATGGTTGTGTCACTTCACTTGATCCATATTGGATACTGGATTTTTTTTAAAGAATTATGTCAAAAGGTTAATCTAATATACAATTAGTTTAATAAATAAGTCATGATTAGTAAAAAGGTTCTTTGTGCAAAATCATAGGTTTTAATATTAAATTTCTGTTGTAAATACCTAATAAAATGGACATATAGGATATCGCTTGGTATTTTACATTACACGACCATTCTAAGAAATCCATAATATGATATATCGATATCGAGGTATCATAAAATACAACCTTTCTCGAATGCACACCTAATATACCATATCATTAATTAGCTTAATCATTGTTAATTCATAATTAGTGTCAATTAATTTTTAGACTAATAAGCTCCCTTGGTGTGTAAACTACAATATGATGCCTCCCAGGTTTTTCAAAAATTTAACAAGCCTGATGCGTGTTCATTATTGAGATTTAGTGTAACTCAAGTTCATAATGAGTAATTAAGAAATTTGTAGGTTATTTAATTAACATAGCCTCAATTTAGGCAAGTTCCCTACTTTTATCATTTGAGAGTTTGTTTAATTTGTTAGAAAGAACTCCAAATTTTATTTTTGTTATCTTGTAATGGAGTAAGCTTTGTTTCGTTTGAAGCTAAATTCCATCTTCTTTTAGTTTAAGTAATCAACTTATGTGTGTTCTCCTGAAAAAACTTGTATATTATTTAACATAGCCCCAAAAACAGTGCAAAATAAGAAAAACAAGCAAAACAATGAAACAATGATGAGTATGAAGATGAAGAAGCAAAGAATCCCAATTTTGGTCTATTCTCATATACTTCTTACAAGATTGGTTTTCATAGTTTAACATGGGATGAAATATATGGTTTCCTTGAGGAAAACACTTCTTAAACATATACTAGGAAGATGAAGATGGATATGTAGAAATTCAACGGTTGGGTGTACATAAGATTGCTACAAGGCCTACTACCATTCCCTATTTAAACATGTTGCACTAGGCTATTAGTCATGTTGAAGTCAAAATCAAAACCATTGTCGATGGAAATACATAGATCATTGGATCATTTCTATCAAAGGATATCAAACTTATATATAACATACCTATAAATAAATTTAATTTTGATAAAAAAAATCTTAATGAATTCATAGTTGCATACGTTACTACATATGAGGTTCAAATTCCACAATCGATTAAGGAATGTATTGGGATAGGGCTCACTTTCACATGAGGCATGTTAATTTATATCCCACTAATAGAGTCAAATAATACCTAGGCATAATTTATACCATGCGTCATAGATTATTGGAAGAACAGAATCCAAGCCATTTTAAGATAGATTGGGTTCATCTAATTTACTAGGTTTTGGAAAAAGGAAGAATATTTAACTGGTAAACTATTCTGTCCAATAATATAAGGAGATAGATTAGAAAAGTTGTTAATTCACTGCATAGGATCATTCCTCAATTCTCCATGTCAATATATTTAACATATGCCATATGTTCTAGGACATCCTTCCATTCAATGAAATGGAATTGGTCCCCTAGCCTACAATTGATTGATATCTATTGTTCCATATTATGGGATGCTAAGGATAGTGGTCATTTTTAAGACATTTGTAATAACTTGATGATTCCCTTCCACCAACTCTTCTTTAATTGTTTACCTACTAGATTCACCAGTGAGGCATGGAGGGAATTGATCCTATTGGGGATTGATATATATTGATGATACCTTTTTTTATATTAGAATCTATGGTTGCTAACCTCCTCCACATCCTTTACCAATATATGTTCCTAACAAGCTAACCCTTAGAAAAAAATCCTATCAAATATTAGGAATAGACATAACAAAGGATATAGCTTCTAGCTACATGGAACTTTAGCTTTCATTCCCAATAAATTTGGGGATTTATGCGTTGGAAAATTTCAAGCATGCAAAACTAAAGGAAATAACTTTAGGTTTTCTTGATCTGTGTGGTATTTCATTTAAAAAGCACAATCCTCTAAATATAGTGCATAAACACTATAAAAAATAGAGTGGATTTAAGGTATATAAAATGAATATTTTCCATTTGATGAAATATTTAAAAGGGTTAAGAATTACGAAGATATCTTCTAGAGGATTAAGGAAATCCCAAAAGGTCCTCTTAGAGAAGAATTATTTTCCTTTCAAAGGTGAAGGAAATTATCTCTTGGACCTAATTTTATGATTTAACTTAGACACAACAAGTTCCAAAGCAAAAACATGTTCAAAGTAAAATTCCCACATTTCTAAAACAAATAGAGGTAATGTATACATAAGATAGAAAATGCATAGCCAGGTAGGATACAAACAGGTCAAGTGCAAGCTAAACATACACCTTTAGAGAATGTATAGATAGACTAGCCTTTAAATAGAAAGTCTCAAAAGAGAAGATTCAAATAGAAGGGCCTCAATTTGTGAAGGTGTTGTAAAAAGAAAATCTAAGGACAAATCACCACATGAGCCAACTCAACATATCCAAGATAAGAAAATGCAGATTAAACAATACCAAGAATATAAATCTCAAAACGAGGATATTTTGTCACAAGATAAAAATCCTAAGTAGGAGTTTCATACACCTACCTCTCCAAATGTTATTTTCATAGAAATTATTGATCCTTTTGAGAAAGAAAAGCTTCCTCTTAGTAGTACTTAAAAGGCCATTATAAAATGGAGACCCAAGAGAAAGAAAGTGGAACAAAAAGAATAATCCCCATAAGAAAATGATGTATTAAGATGCACCAAGGATGATTTTATAGTTTAAGTGAATAATTATATTGGAGCATTTACCCATGCAAACAAATAGTCAACAAACAATATGGGACAAAAAAATCAAACAATAACAAAACAATATCAATGATCTTCAAAACACATTGCAAAAAATCTCTCGCATTAAGGTCGAATACCCAAAAAAGAATTTTACACTCTTATAAGAAACATCATATAACAACATCATGATTGCTTAAGAAATATCGAAGAGAAATTGACATTGGAAATCCAAGATAAAAGCTTAGATGTTGAGCTCGTTAAGAAGAGAAATTAAATGCCAATGAATAGCAACGACATTCCTAAGAAGATTTGTATTAGAACTTGAATCAAATTCAAATTCATCATAATACTTTGAAAATGTTTTCCCTTTATATTTCCAATAAATATTTAGAATTTGGTTAAGTCTAAAGAGACTTTAACGGTTGATGTATCGAAGTCAGGACACAAATCTATCTTCCCGAGATCTTTTAAGGTGACAAGCGGAAAACTCAAATTTCTCTGGATATTCGAGGATAGAAACTTAACTTTTCCCATAATTTAGTTGTTAATGCTTTTAAAGCAGAGAAGGACGTGGATCAGATTGTATAGTTTGACATGCTTACTGCTCAATTTATAGGAGATGCAGTAATTGGGGATTTGTGTATATCTGATGTACATAATCAAAGGAAAGAAACATAAAATGAAATTGAAAAGGTTGATAGATTCACAATACAATCGGTCGGTTCGTACATCCACAAAGCTGCATCGAAGTTGTTATTTCCTCGAAGTTACGAGGAAAGATGATTAATGTGGAGGGTAAAGCTTATAATGATGAGATCAATTTGGATACCTCACCCCCATAGTTAATCTCACAAATCATGCGTATGCTTTCTTAGTGGAGGAATTACATGGAAGATATTGACAAAGCTAAATCAACATAATAAGAGGACATATTCGAAGTCATTTAACATTCTTTCTTTATTATAAAAATTCTTATTTTGTAATTCATTTCTTCAGGAAAATAGGAAAAGACATTTGATTTAGTTATTTTAAAAATTTATTTATGAAACTCACTTCTATTAGTGAAGTTCACATTTTTTTGGAAAAAAAAGCCTTGCACTAATGTTAAGAATTCAATTTTGAGAAATTAAGAGTCTACAGGGGAGTTTTTTTTTTTTCCTAGAGAAATGTGTATGTTATTGTTATTCATGCATTTTCTTCTGGAATATTGGGAAAAATTCATAACTATTTACTATTTCAACTTATTTTAATGTGTACAAGTTGATCCAATTTTTGCATTGTTGTTAATCACTAAATTTTTTATTATGTTTATTGATAGTTGATCCAGAGAATGACCATTATTGTGTGAATGTTGTAGTGAGTAATTTTTGATTTAATAACTTATTTGGATGATTTGTTCACTGATGCAGGAGCATCTAGCTCCGAGTAGACAGAAGGCAGGCTAATTTGTCTCACGGTTGCATTTGTTTGCAGACAGGTTACTGAACCTGTGATTTATTGTTTTTTTTTTTTACATTTATTTATTTCTTGGAAGGAAACAGTCGAATTAGGAAATTAAATTGTTTGTAAACTTAATTAGAAGTTTTTGTTGCACAATCTGAAATGCAGTTAGGAGGGAACGGTTGTTAGTTCAACCGAAAGACTGTAACAGAATTATTATCTTCAATAGTATAAAAAAAATAGAAAAAGAGTCTGTAGGGGTTAGATTTCCATCAGAGCGAAAAGAAAAGAATAATAAAGGGAACCAGAATTTTTTTTTCCAGAAAGAAAACCATATGTGAACTTTATCTACAGCCAACACTGATATTTATTGATTTTTTGTGTCAAATTGTCTATGTTAATGTGCATTTTAAACAATAGAATGGAAAGTTGAAACTACTGCAGATAGGAGCAGTCACAAGCGTATGAAACACCTAACAGTTGCGTAAAACCGGAAAAGAGATCGGAACATATATGAAGAATTGAAAACTACACTGTACAGGAACGAGTTTTCCAGCAAGAAGCCTTAAGAAGCAACCCAGTTATCATTATATATTACACCAACAAATTCCAGGTAATAAAAAGAACGTTTTTCTGAATTAACTAAATAAAAAAGAAATCTTATTGTTCATACAGGAGTTTTGTTTAATCCTACATCTCGTAAACCCTACTGTCTGTAATAACAAGTGCGAAAAAGGTGTTCAAACCCTGAGCAAACAACGCTCATAATCAAGGGTGAGTACAGTCGAATAAGGAGTCGAAATAGAATCAACTACAAACCCTGTGATGAAATTTCCTGGAGAAGGGTTTGACAAAGTAACCAAACGAGACAGAGTATACAGAAGAAAGGGATACAGGAAATGCGCAGACCTACTACAAATTTAACCACAGATTTTTAATAGAACAACCCTACCCATTTTGTCTGGGAATGTTTTGTTTTCGGCGAGGACGAGCACTTGTAACCAGTCGGGTTTGTTTGACCTGCAAGAAGAAAAAAAGATAAAAGTTAGAAAATGGAATGAAAAACAACTTTGGCGAGAAGTCGAAAGTCGTATAACAACGAGAACGAGACAATAAATTTTATGGCACTCACCTGTTAATAGGAGGTGTAGAATCGAGAGGAAGACCTGGCTGAGTACAAAGAAGACCTGCTCGCAAGGAGCAAATCACATTAGAAACTGAGAAAGGTGTGGAGTAAACTAAATCATAGAACTTAACTTACCTTTGGAAAAAAAGGCCGAGTTGAGGAAGACCGCCGACGGAAAATCGGAATTTCGACCTGTATGGCAAATAGGGACAGTTAAAAAAACTGAGCGGAAGAAATCTGCAGACATTTGACAGTGAAGAACCATCGAGTTTGATCTTAGTTTTCAACAAAAACCTTTGCCACAGTAAACGGAAGACTGGGAGTACAGTAAAATTACCATATTGGCGAGAGATTCATCGGACAAGGCACACCGAACCAGAAAAACTGCGACTGAAGGAACCCTCGAGATAGACCGAGGTAGCTAACCCTCATGGTGCCCGAGTAAAAAGTGAAAGGAGGATAGTGGAAAGTGTTAGGGTTTGTTACAAGCGCGGGAGGAGCTGAACCCAAGGCGATTGACAAGTGTCAGAGTGTGCCAGTTATAAGGACAGTGTAATAAGTTGATGGGTGACTGCAAATCGGACAAACCAACTGCCATATCTTACGGATGATTGATATGCATTGAAACCATATCTACCCACATTCTGAAACCGGAATTAACATTGTATTTGTTAATAAATATTTCATAATATAAGTTGGGACCTGTAAATTAAGGTTTCCGATAATTTTATTTTTAACACAGATTTCAGTCAAAGGGTTGGGACCATCAAATTGGTATCAAAGCGGGATTGAGAACAGTGAGAATAGAGGTTGGTAGATGAGGACAAGGCAGGGGGAGAGCTAATCGCCGATTAGCAGAAGAAGGACTAAGGGAGGAGTTTCGTATTTTGAATGAGCGATTAGCAGTAGTGGAGGCTAGAAGAAGAAGGGACCCTGATGGAGTGGATGACAGCGATGAGGAAGTTGCAGAAGAGACAGATGGTTTTGAAGGAGAAGGACCTGAACTTAGATTTTTGAGGTCAGTTTTGTTATCAAGTAGCAAGCCAAAATATGAGCTTTCTACTTACGATGGGAATCTGTCAGCAGATGTGCTGCTGGATTGGCTGAGTGAGTTGAACAAGTATTTTGACTTTGAAGAAATCAACGAAGACAAGCAGGTAAAATTCGCTGCCACCAAACTGAAAGGACATGCGTCCTTGTGGTGGGACAGTGTACAGGCGGAAAGGAAGAGGCTGAATAAACCGCCTATTAAAAAGTGGGCCAGGATGGAGGCCAAACTGAAGGAAATTTTTTTTCCAAAGGATTATCTGATTATGTTGTACAGATAGGTGCAGAATCTGAGGCAAAAAGGGTTGACTGTTAAGGAGTACACAGAGGAATTTTACAGGTTGAATTTGAGAGCGGGGTATATAGAAGACACCCCTGAAAAAACAGCCAGATTTGTAAATGGCTTGAGAGGAGAGATACTGGATGAAATCAATATTCTCTCACCCAGAACTATTGATGAGGCATATCAGTGTGCCTTGAAAGCGGAAGAAAAGATAATCAGGAAGCAAAATGCCAGAAGAGGAGGAGGCTCCGGCAGAGGAAAAGGGAAGGTTTTTGGCAGGGGTAGAGGCACAAATTCCAGCGAAGAAGGCAGCAGTTCCAAACCTTCAGGGACAGCAGAAAAGGACAATAACACTAGAGGGGGATGACCATACCAGTGGGGAAGAGGAAATGGTCAGGGCAGAGGATCTGTCCAGTGTTATAGATGCCATAAGTGGGGGCATAAGTCTTATGAGTGTCCAGAAGGGGAACCAGCAGGTGGTAGAGGAACCTATGTTACCCAAACAGAGGAAGTGGAGGCACCACCCCAGGAAGTAGAAAATGCGCCTGAGACAGGGGAAGCTTTAGTGCTGAATAAAGTGCTTTTGAAACCAGCCAAAGAAATTGCAAAACCAGATCAGCGAAAAGCTTTATTCCGGACAGTTTGCAAGTCACAGGGAAAGTGCTGCAAATTGATCATTGACAGTGGGAGTACCGATAATTTGGTGGCCACAGAAATGGTGGAGAAGTTTGGGTTGAAATGGTTGAAGCACCCCACTCCCTATAAAGTGTCGTGGCTGCAAAAGGGGCATCAGCTATTAGTTGATGAGCAGTGCGAAGTGGAATTTCACGTTGGCAGGTATAGGGACAAAGTTATGTGTGATATTATGCCAATGGATGTATGTCATATACTGTTGGGAAGGCCTTGGCAGTATGACAGGAAAGTGGTTCATGATGGAAAGACAAACTGTTACAAGTTTGTCAAGGATGGGATTAAGCACACGCTTGTACCCATCAAAGAGGAAAATACAACAGAAGCTAGTGGGGTTAAAGCGTTACTAATGGGTGGAAAAGAATTTTTGAAATAGATCAATTATAATGATGTAAATTTTGCTGTTGTGAGGAGGCTAAAAATGGTTGTACTGCACACAAAGATCACAGATTTACCAGAGGAGATTCAGGATATGTTGCAGGATTTTGGTGATATCATAGTGGATGACCTTCCGGATGAAATGCCTCCTAAGAGGAGTATCAGTCATTGTATTGACCTCATACCAGGAGCTAGTCTTCCAAATAAAGAAGCCTATCGTATGAGTCCTAAGGAAAATGAGGAGATTAGGAAGTAGGTGCAGGAATTGCTGGATAAAGGGCTGATTAGG
The DNA here is from genome assembly GCA_034641835.2 of Pinus albicaulis. Taxonomy (NCBI): domain Eukaryota; kingdom Viridiplantae; phylum Streptophyta; class Pinopsida; order Pinales; family Pinaceae; genus Pinus; species Pinus albicaulis. The sequence goes on from CM076570.1 coordinate 219,664,294, forward strand.
GAGAGCATGAGCCCTTGTGCAGTTCCGACAGTTTTGGCTCCAAAGAAAGGTGGCGAATGGCGAATGTGCACAGACTCAAGGGCTATTAATAAGATTACCATCAGGTACAGGTTTCCATTGCCACGAATGGACGATATGATGGACTGTTTAAGTGGAGCAACATACTTCACGAAGATCGATCTGAAGAGTGGTTACCATTAGATTAGAATTCGAGAAGGGGATGAGTGGAAAACAACCTTCAAGACGAATGAAGGGATGTATGAATGGCTGGTGATGCCATTTGGTTTGAGTAACGCCCCTAGTACGTTTATGCGCCTAATGAACGAAGTGCTGAAAGAGTTCATTGGGAAGTTTGTAATTGTTTATTTGGATGACATATTGATTTTCAGTAAGACAAGAGAAGAACACTTCAGGCATGTTCGAAGTGTATTGAGGAAGCTGCAGCAGAATAAGCTGCTAATAAATCTGAAGAAGTGTACCTTTTTCCAGCAGGAGTTAGTGTATCTGGGTTTTTTAATTGCAGAAAACGAGCTGAAGATGGACCCATAAAAAGTTGCAGCTATAGTTAGCTGGCCATCCCCAAAGAGTCTATTTGAAGTTCGAAGTTTTCACGGATTGGAAAGTTTTTACAGGAAGTTTATCAGGAATTTCAGTGAAATCTGCGCACCCATGTTGGATACGATCAAGAAGGAAAATCAGCCTTTCTGTTGGACAGAGGCAACAGAGAAAAGTTTTCAGGCTTTGAAGAGGAAGATCACTGAGAGACCGATATTGAGGTTTCCTGACTTCAACAAACTTTTTCAAGTTCGTCATGATGCTAGCGGTACAACCATTGGAGTAGTACTTAGCCAGGAGGACAGGCCAGTCACCTATTTCAGTGAGAAGATGAACGAGAGTAGACATAAGTACTCAACCTATGACAAGGAATTCTACGCGATTTTCCAAGCATTGAAGCATTGGAGACACTATTTATTAGGCAATGAGTTCGTTTTATTTTTTGATAATTCTGCATTACAGTATATTATGCAGCAGCATAAGTTGAACCATAAGCATGTAGAATAGGTTGAGTATTTGCAGAGTTTTATGTTTGTGATGAAACATATTAGTGGACAGGCCAACAAGGTGGCAGATGCGTTGAATAGAAAGGCTTTACTCTTGCAGGAAAGCACAATGCAAGTTTTGGGTTTTGAGCATTTGAGGGATCTGTATAAGACAGATGCAGACTTTAAGGAGGCCTATGAGGTCTGTGAAAACCCTTTGTTGAGAAATGTTAGTCCATGGTTGGAATACAATTTGCAGGAGGGATTATTGTTCAGGGGAGGACAGTTGTGCATTCCTGACTTTTCGATGAGAGAGAACATTATTCAGGAAAAACACAGTGGAGGTCTAGCCGGACATTTCAGCATAGACAAGACTTTATCGTAGATCGAGAACTTTTATTACTGGCCAAGGATACGAAGGGATGTGCAGGGGTACGTAAGCAGATGTAAAATATGTCAATTGGCGAAGGGTTGCAGTCAGAATGTAGGACTTTATATGCCACTGCCTATTCCGAGTAGACCATGGGACTTAGTCAGTTTGGAATTTGTCTTAGGTCTGCCCAGGACACAACGGGGTTTTGATTAAGTGATGGTGGTAGTGGATCGATTCTCGAAGATGGCACATTTTATACCCTGCCGGAAAACCAGTGATGCCACTCACGTGGCACACTTGTTTTTCACGGATATTGTCAGACTACATGGTTTTCCGAGGTCCATTATTTCAGACAGGGATGTGAGATTTACCAGACATTTTTGGCGTACCCTGTGGAAGAAATTGGACACTCAGCTACAATTCAGCTCCACCTATCAACCACAGACTGATGGGCAGACAGAGGTGGTGAACAGGAGCCTGGGAAACATAATACGAAGTTTGATAGGAAAAAATTCTTGGATGTGGGATCGCATACTTGCTCAAGTGGAATTTGCTTATAACGACTCACCAAATCGTAGCACAGGTTACAATCCTTTTCAGGTCTTGTATGGCATGCATCCTCACAGAGTGCATGAGCTGCGAGATTTGGGAAAACTTGAAAAACAGAGTGCTGATGGAGAAGATTTCGCCCAAGCAATGAGCGACTTACATGAGCAGGTGAAAACAAAATTACAGGACAACAGCCAAAAGTACAAACAACGAGCAGATTTGAAAAGGCGGGAGGTTCAGTTCAACGTCGGAGACGAGGTTCTTGCACACTTGCACAAAGAACGTTTTCCTAAGAGGGAATACAACAAGCTGAAATTTAAAAAAATTGGCCCCTGCAAAATTATTCGCAAGTTTTCCGCCAATGCTTACGAACTACAGCTGCCACCGGGAATAGTCATTTTAATGTGGCAGACCTGTTTCCATATACTGCTAGTCCTGAGGAAGACACGACAGTAAGGCTAGGACGGGATACCCAACTTGAGGAAGAATCTTGGGTGAGACAGATGCCTACGTCACAGCCCCTTGAGATCAAGAGTATTATCGACACGCAGGTAGCCAAGCGCACGTGCAGGAAGGAATATTTACGGTATCTGGTTAAATGGAAGAACCGTCCCATTGAGGATAGTTCATGACTTGACGCGATGCAAATACAAAAGGCTGGCTATTCGGTTGAAGATCTCATGGAATGGAGCCATGAATTTTCGTCACCCCGGGAGCCTGAAGCAGGAGCATCTAGCTCCGAGTAGAAAGAAGGCAGGCTAATTTGTCTCACGGTTGCATTTGTTTGCAGACAGGTTATTGAACCTGTGATTTATTGTCTTTTTTTTTTTACATTTATTTATTTCCTGGAAGGAAACAGTCGAATTAGGAAATTAAATTGTTTGTAAAATTAATTAGAAGTTTTTGTTGCACAATCTGAAATGTAGTTAGGAGGGAACGGTTGTTAGTTCAACCGAAAGACTGTAACAGAATTATTATCTTCAGTAGTATAAAAACAACATAAAAAGAGTCTATAGGGGTTAGATTTCCATCAGAGCGAAAAGAAAAGAATAATAAAGGGAACCAGAGTTTTTTTTCCAGAAAGAAAACCATCTGTGAACTTTATCTACAACCAACACTGATATTTATTGATTTTCTGTGTCAAATTGTCTATGTTAATGTGCATTGTAAACAATAGAATGGAAAGTTGAAACTACTGCAGATAGGAGCAGTCACAAGCGTATGAAACACCTAACAGTTGCGTAAAATCGGAAAAGAGATCGGAACATATATGAAGAATTGAAAACTACATTGTACAAGAACGATTTTTCCAGCAAGAAGACTTAAGAAGCAGCCCAATTATCATTATATATTACACCAAAAAATTCCAAGTAATAAAAAGAACGTTTTTCTGAATTAACTAAATCAAAAAGAAATCTTATTGTTCATACAAGAATTTTTTTTAATCATACATCTCGTAAACCCTACTGTCTGTAATAACAAGTACGAAAAAGGGGTTCAAACCTTGAGCGAACAGCGCTCATAATCAAGGGTAAGTACAGTCGAATAAGGAGTCGAAATAGAATCAACTACAAATCCTGTGACAAAATTGCCTGGAGAAGGGTTTGACAAAGTAACCAAATGAGACAGAGTATACAGAAGAAAAGGATACAGGAAATGCGTAGACCTACTACAAATTTAACCACAGTTTTTTAATAGAACGACCCTACCCATTTTGTCTGGGACTTTTTTGTTTTCGGCGAGGACGAGCACTTGTAACCAGTCAGGTTTGTTTGACCTGCAAGAAGAAAAAAAGACAGAAGTTAGAACCTGGAATGAAAAACAACTTTGGCGAGAAGTCGAAAGTCGTATAACAACGAGAACGAGACAATAAATTTTATGGCACTCACCTGTTAATAGGAGTTGTAGAATCGAGAGGATGACCTGGCCGAGTACAAAGAAGACCTGCTCGCAAGGAGAAAATCACATTAGCAACTGAGAAAGGTGCGGAGTAAACTGAATCATAGAACTTAACTTACCTTTGGAAAAAAAGCCCGAGTTGAGGAAGACCGCCGACGGAAAACCGGAATTTCGACCTGTATGGCAAACAGGGACAGTTAAACAAACTAAACAGAAGAAATCTGCAGACATTTGACAGTGAAGAACCATCGAATTCGATCTTATTTTTTGACAAAAACCTTTGCCACAGCAAACGGAAGACTAGGAGTACAGTAAAATTACCATATTGACGAGAGATTCATCGGACAAGGCACACCGAACCAGAAAAATTGCGACGGAAGGAACCCATGAGATAGACCGAGGCAGCTAACCCTCATGGTGCCCGAGTAAAAAGTGAAAGGAGGATAGCGGAAAGTGTTAGCGCTTGTTACAAGTGCGGGAGGAGCTGAACCCAAGGCGATTGACAAGTGTCAGAGTGTGCCAGTTATAAGGACAGTGTAATAAGTTGATGGGTGACTGCAAATCGGACTAACCAACTGCCATATCTTACGGATGATTGATATGCATTGAAACCATATCTTCCCACATTCCGAAACCAGAATTAACATTGTATTTGTTAACAAATATTTCATAATATAAGCTGGGACTTGTAAATTAAGGTTTCCAATAATTTTCTTTTTAACACAGACTTCAGTCAAAGGGCTGGGACCATCATTCACTGTTTTTTTAAAGAGTGTTTGAAATCAATGAATTGTTTCTATTTTTAGAGAACCATTCTTTTCAATTGACACTCCATTAAATTACAATCCTAGGATAGGATAACATATAATATATTAGCTTATTTACTTTATGCAAATATAATAGAATTAGATTTAGGATTTAGAAACGCTTTCATGAAGTCTCTAATTAAGGATCAATCCATTTAGTGGCAATCAAGCCCACATAAAACTGAGGATGACCATCTAAAATAAGTATAATTGTATTTTGGGACTTTGATGGGGTTCTCTTATTGTTGGCTTGGACATTTCTAGGTATATATATTTTTTTCACTAGAAGGATGCCCATTGATAATGAATGGCACGAAGAGCAACATGCAAAGCCAAAATACATTCATCAACATCACCATTGTCTTCAACACCTCTCATAGAGCCAACCTCTAATTCTCCCTCTAAGATTATTTCTTCAGAATTAGGGACTCACTTACTCGAGTCTTTTATTCATATAGAATATATAGTGGTAACTCAACCTATACATGAGGAAACTACATAATCTGTTGTTACTCAAGAGGTCTCACAAGATACCACAATTTTTTATTCTTTATAATTAAATATATTGTTGTATCATGATATTGCCGAAAAAGTTGCGAAACAAATTATTGTAGAGAAAAGTGAATTGAAGCTTCTAAACAACCTTAATTAGCACTTCCTCCTCAGTGGAAAATTCTAGGAGTTTTAATAGGAGCACATAAAAGGAATCTTGTATAGGAACTTATTGAATACACTTTATGTCCCAAAGGTAAAAGAATTGAAACAAAAGCTACTCCTTTTTATTTTTACAAGATCTCTTTTTGTTTCTAAAAAAGTGTAGGAATATCTTATTTAGATCTCAAATTGTTATCCTTTAATACACCTCTTGAATGTACACCTCTAGGTAGTCATATTTATCAACCCATCCCTTCTCATTCCACAAATTTTACTTCATAAGGAACTTCTCAACAACCAATAACTCCAGTTGTGGTTGGTCAACCAAGAATACCTCAGTTATATTTTGGGACAACCCAAATCCTAGGTGATCAACATGATTTACCTAAATAAACGAGAATATTTTAGCAAAATTTGATCTGGATAACAAAGAATCCCTTGAATATAATATCAGTAGATTCATAATAAAAATACAAATCATGAATGTAGAACATGAAGACATCATGTGCATTTATTTATTCACACTTTTGAAGTAAATTCGTTAATATGGTATTTTGCTTTATCAACTGGTTCAATAACCCGAATCTATTAAGATATTTTGAAGAAGTATTTATAAAAAAATTGGTGATGATAAATCACTAGCTACATTAGTTCTGTAACATTCCAAAATAAAGATGAATCCAAAAGAGAAAATTAGCGACTTCACTTAGAGGTTTATGTTACGGGTAATGTAACCCTAAGGTCCTAGGTTGATAAACCTCATAGAGCAGGGGCATGCCATCACAAGAAGGACTAAAATTACCAACTTCTATGCTTTAAACTAGAAAGTGAGGATTGCAGGTCTTACGCATTTATCATTCTTTTGTAGTATATCCCATAGGGTTCAAACCCCCTGCAACTCCTCGTGCTCCAGAACCTACAAATCAACCAAGAACAATCACAAAAACCTAGTTGTACAACATATATGTCCTATATTTTAGCAAAATAGCATACATAATCTCATAAAGATAACAATAAATAAACTATTCATGATTATTAAGCATGTATAAGAGACATATGACACATGAACATCAAGAACAAGATGGTACTTCTTTTATTGATAACATGTACATAAAATAATAGTGGAGAAATCACCTGAGATCTGCCACGGCCTTGAGAAAAACCGTCCTTTTTATTTGTCCAACCTTAGCCTCACAAAGCTTCTTCCATGAGTGGTGGACAAAGGATGTCACATAGAATGAGGGTGATCATCACAAGGAAACAAGGTTTTCCTAAAAATCTGGAAATTGTAGGAGGCAGAGGGGAAATATCAGACTTGATCAGGGCTATAACAGGCTATAATATCTATAATTCTCTCTCTCCTCCCTTAGGCCATTCCATTGAGGAGTATTTATACTTCCTCAAATTAGTTTTTTCAGTTGGGGAAAAGTTAGGTCACGGGCTGGGGTAGTTAAGTTACAGGAAAAATCGTAAACCCCGCCTCAATAATAGGGAAATTTTATATTTTTAATATTTTAAATAACATATGCGGGTCAGCTATGGATGGACCCGCGTGTGAACATAGAAAAAGCTGGGCAGAGTCATGTATGGATTTTAAAATATAGTTTTTTGAGAAATGTGACCAAGTCTAAATGGAAGGGCTACCCAAGGCTAATGCATAAGTCATCAAGTATATAGAGGTGATAAATGATGCTATAATAGATGCCCCCTATTATATGAGGTCAGAAGGGGTACAAGATGGTCGAAATGCATTATGTGCATAGAAAGAACCTTGCGAGGACTAAAGAGGAATTCACCAGATTTCAGCTTGTCAAAAACCAATGATAGAAATCAGAAAGATAGCTCATGTATGAGGTGGGCATACCCATGCTCAGTGAAAGAAAATAATGTCCGCATATGAAGTATGGAGTGGATCCAATATGTATACAAGTATAACTTAAATGTAAAGAACACAGTGAATCATCTGATCACTTCCCGGAAGTATAATTCAAAATTATGTCCAAGTATCACATATAGAAGGATAATCAATGATGTTGCATAAGTATATGATCACTGAAGTCACAACTGAATCTCCAAGTACCAAATCATAAGTGCTAGAACAAATGGTACACACGCAACTCGGGCGCCAACATATAATATGCTGCTGTGATGAAACTGCAACATATAAGGGTGGATGGTGTCAATGGTAGAAAATTGAAGGAGCTATCAAAGTGAAGAAAAACATTCTGATCCAAACCCGAGGTCTTCACCGATCACCATGGCACAATTCTACACAATGGGAATAAATGAACTGAGGTTGACCATGTGAGAAATCATTTGATTACCAGTCATTAGTGTATACTGTTAACAAATGTGGGACAACCCACCGATAATGATAATGAGTGTCAAGGTACCCCAGTACAATCTAACAGGTGAGAATGAATGAGTTGAAGTCAAACACTTGAGAGAATTTATCAATCAGGAGACAATGATGTATTCTCACTGTCGATAGCGAAGAGTCTGCCACTACTGACTGCAAACCCTAAGGTACTGACAAAAGGAATCTAGACCCTATTCCCAGATAAATGAGTCAGAGTCAGTAGGAAAATATATGTTGGAAGGAAGGCATTAAGGCATCCCACATCAGTCCAGCGCGAGTGTAACCCACAGGCCAAAATTTGGAAGGAATCAGACGAAGCAAAGTGAAGTAACCAACCTAAAGTACGTTTTCGGCATGCACAAAATGTAGTTAGCACACGACAGAAACCCTCTGAACCAACAAATAATGAAAGATGACAAAGAGGCAAGATATCCACTGATAGGGTCAAATGGAAATCAAGGTACTGCACAAATCCCAGGTGTGATAATGTAAGCTGAAGTAGAACACAAGGGAAGCCACTCAGTCAAAGACCCATGATGTTGATCAAATGCTCAGAACAAGGTCACCTATCAATGATGTAACTAGGGCAAGGGTGCGGCTCTAGGTTTATTCTCAGAGCAATATGTCGAAGTCGATAAGAGAGAAACCCATCAGCAAGAAGTCAATGGAGACCTTCTCAAACCAACACGAGAAAAGGACCAAATAGTTGATGTGATAGAACAAGAAACTAACAAAAATGGGATGGCCGACTGAAAAATGAGTCAAGAGACAACATAGAAAGGCCGACTCAGTTTAACTTCCCTTGAACAAAAGTACGAATCATGTTGACTATGGTAACAAATGATAACTTTGTATAAGTTTGACATGTAGGAGGCATAAACAAACCCTCCATATGATTGGAAGAGATAAAAAACCATGGGATTAATGAATCAATAACAAGGTTATGTCTTCTCCTAAGTAAAAAACTAAAACCATCCCAAATGGAGAAAAGACTTAGATTTTTTTTGTGTTTTTTTCAAGGGAGACACAACTGACATTGTAGCTGCCATCAGGTATGGAAGTATTGTCCCATTCCTTCTCTTTTTCAAATATTTAATTTTTTTGTCTTTTTCATATTTAAAATCATGAAAAAGAATAAAATAATTCCTATAGTACAATGGATAGAACAAGTGTCGGTAAATAGATGCAGTAGTTCTTGGGATAGGAACAATCCTATGCTTAATGCAAAGAGGCAAAAACTGGTAAGTGACACTCAAAGGAATGTTCCATCCATGGGTGAAGGTGTCAAGTTGCAAAGGCTAAGTGATTGCATGGTTAACTTGTACATAAGGACATGGTCAAAAGAGGCCTTAAACATGAGTCCAAATGAAGCCGGCTAAAGGAAAAGATAAAAAAGTAGTCAATATGCAATGCAGTAATACAACTCGACTACACATGTGAGCCTCTAAGGTAAATGGACAAAATAAAGATAGTGAAGAAGAAGAAGAATGAAGCTTCAACGCATAAGTCATGGCAGGACTAAAGAGGACTCATGAGGCTACGAAAATTGTACCATGGGCGACAAATTTTAGCGAGGAAATAACGAGGAAGCTGATCCAGGTGGATATTGGTGGCCACCCACCTATTCCACTTGGCCCCCCACCATTGTCTCTTTCAGTTTTTCAGTTTCGGCATAACTTACTATTTTTAGCAGTTTTTCGGGTCCTGAACTTCCGGAGCCGTTTTGAGGCCCTAAACGACGTTTTTTGGGTGTGAAAGCGCCAGCGAATTTTCTGATAAAATTCGTCCCGACAGCTGTAGTCCTCGGATAGAGCTTTCTAATGATGTATCATATGCGTCAAACGGAGATAGTATGCCAAAGTTACGTCCCTGGGAAGTTGAAACACCAATTTACCCAAACGGGCCCATAGTTTTGGCGCTTCATCTCCTAGGGTTAGGTTTTTGGGATGTTGAGGGCTCTCCATTGTTTCTCAATAATAAATAGGCCCTCGAGCCTCATTGTAACTCAGTTCAGAGGTCTGTAGCCACCACATCTCTTCTCAGAGATTCGCTACCAGCACCCTAGCTGTTTTATTTCCATTATGTCCGTAAGCATCTTTCTGTTATTTGATATTAATGAAATGAAGTGTTATTCCCGCTGCATCTCTGTATTTATGGTTATGTGTTTATTCTGTTGCGTTCCTGCATAAATCCGGATCAGTGGTATCAGAGCGGTCTGCTTTTTCTCGATCCTTCTTTGCATGTCCCCAACGAGGTCGGGGTATAAGGAGCTAGGGCTTGATCTAGTGGAACCTTTGCAAGATCAGCCTCGCAAACCTCGACAGATGCCCATGGGGGACGAAAAGAAAGATGAGGGAGCAGGAGATCCTATCAAAATATTGCTCGAGGAGGCCCTCGAAAAACAAAGGAACGCGATGATGGATAGTTTTGCTCAGATCCTTCAACGGCTGCCCACCGGCGGCGCATCTGCATCTAGTAGCCACTCTGGAGTTGCGACTCCCTTTAAGGTACAAGTAAATTTTGACATTTCCATATTTGAGGGTCAAATAGACGCAGATGCCGTAGATAGATGGTTGAATCTATTAGAAGGATATTTCTCTGTTCATGACTTTTCAGACCGGGAGAAGATTATTTTTGCACTTCTCAAAGCTACCCCCCATGTTAAGGACTGGTGGGAAACCTACTGTGAGAACAAGGACCAGACAGAACCCTCTCTGTTCTCGGCCGTACCAACTTGGAATTCTTTCCGAGACGCCGTCAAGGAACAGTACTATCCCGTGGGGAGCTATGAGGACAAGTACATACAATGGACCACGCTGCGACAACAAAGGGATCAAGATGTGTACGAGCTGACGAATTTGTTCCATACCCTGCGCACAAAGTTGGGTATCAAAGATTCAGAGAAACATTTGGTGCTAAAGTATCGCAGCTGTCTGCACAGATACATTCAGGGGGAAATGGAGTTCCTCGACATCTCCTCGCTTGGTACGGCATACCGGTATGCTGCCAAGATTGAGCAGAAATTCAAACAGAAGAAGCGAGACTTTGGATCGGCGAATCAAAAGCAAGGAAAAGGTGCTTCCAAACCGCAAAACAAAGGACAGAGCATGGCGGCTAAAGACAACCCATCAAAGCCACAAGACAAGAACAACACCGTAAAAGCCAAAGAAGGACACGGGAAAGTGGTAGAGTTCCACAGAGCTCCACTACAACACAAGTGAGCACGGCCAAGCAAATGCAGTGGCCGAGATGAGGGCTTTCCGAGTCGGCGACGGCTCGACTCCGAACTCTAACCCGAAAGGAATGAAAAAGGGAAATGTATTATTGATGCGGAGCCCAACGCCATCGTTGCCACTACAAAGGTCCGGTATGAGTGAACCGAAGATCCGCAGAGGAGGAACGTCTCTTCCACTCCTGCATGTGGGGTGCGGGCTCCCCCCGTACGCTCATTGTCGACAATGGGAGCCAAAAGAACCCTATTTTGTGCGTACGCCGTGAAGCGGTTGGGTTTTCCGACTGCTGTACCTCACCCACATCCATACACCACCTGGGTGGCTTCACCAAGGACAGATTCCGCGCGCCCACAGCGCCGCCTTCCCTATAGCATCAAGCCCTTCACTTTGGGATGAGTGACATGTGACGTTGCTCCTATTGATGTTTCTCGATGTATTATTAGACAACCACACTTGTGAAGCGTCATGTCGTGTATGAGAGTCTCGACCTCGTGTCAAGTATTACTATCGTGGTGGGGCTGTTGTACAGACACCGCAGGTACCACCCTACGACTATCTCTTTGGTTAATGCAAAACAATGTAGTAAGCTCATTTCCAAACCAGGAAATTCGTTTTCCCGATGATCCGCCTCCAGTAAGGCAGCTAAAGACCGTGGCCACGACCTCCGCACAGGCCCCTCTCGCGCGACAACAACAAATGGATAAGGTCGTGGAGGAGAGGACATCTTCACCTTCACCCACAGGGGTTCCTCCGCATCGCCGTGTCAAGCACCCGATTGATCCGACCTCCCGTGCGCCACTACCCAATGGACCCATCTATCATCGTTCGGAAAATGATGAAATCAAGAGTGTATTCAGAGCCGTTGCAGAAGGTCGCACGACCAAGTTCATCGCTTCGTGGGAGCCCGATCGTGTTGGTGGCTGCACATGATGGGACGTGGAGACTCGTATTGACTATCGGCGCCTCGAACAAGATCACCGTCTCGGAATAGGCACCCAATCCTACCCGATTGGATGACCTTCGGACCAACTCAAGGTGCAAAATATTTCAAAGAAGTATCCATCCAAGTCCGGGTATCACCAGTACCAATTGAACTCCTCTCAGTGGAAGATCGCTCAAAGCCAAGGAAGGCCTTTTGAAATGGCCGGGTCATGCCTTTCGGGTTGGACGAATGCTCCCGTTAACCTTCATGAGGATGATGGATGACATCTTGCGCGACCACCAACCTATTCGTAGTGGTGTACTTGGATGACATTCGATCTTCAAGAAGATTGCAAGAGCACCATCACATCCGACAAGTCCTCCAAACACCGCGGCAACACAAGTTGTGTGCCAATTTAGAAGTGCACGTTTGGCATGACCCAGGTTCAATATCCGGGATACATTATTGATGAAAAGGGGGTGCATGTGGATCCGTACCCAAGAGTCCAAGTCATTCTCGTGATCGTCAAATTTCCCGACTACTACAATGAAGCCGCAGCTTTCTCAGTTCTACACTTCTACCGCATCTTGTTGGGATTCTCTCATATCACTTGGCCCTTGAGTCAAGTCACCAAAGGAGGAGCGAGAGCAAAATTCTTTTTGGTTGGAACCTCGTCGTAAGGCATTCAAAGAACCGAAAAATCGCCTCTCGTTCGCCCCGTTCACTCTTTACCGTACTCTGCGCATTATCGGAGATCGTACGTATGCCTCTCGACTATGCTATTAGTGCTATTACTCAATGTGGACATCTGTATGGCATATCATGTTGAGACATTGTCTGGAGACAGTCATGTTATCCCACTATGACAAAGAAATGTATTCCATCGTGCAAGCCCGTCATTGACAATGGAAGCATTACATTTTGGGGAAGGAAACAATCATCCGTCACGTACCACCGCCCCGCGCTCATACGTACACAAGAGAAGTTGCGTAACGATCGCCACACGAAGTGGTCCACATATCTCAGTCAGCTTTCATTTGAACATCATACAAGAAGGTAGCACCAATAATGTCATAGGATCGCTCGCCCGACCACCGATCGTGGCGCTCACCACCGTGCTCAACCTTCGTGGGCACGAGACTTCGATCGTCGCTTCTTTCTATGAGAGTGACCCGTAATTCGGGCCACACTTACAAGGCAATTTTGGGGGGCACACAAGTTCCAAATTTTCACCTCCAAGATGCACTTTTATGTCACTCCGGGACACCAGGTTCCTTCCAAGCGAGCGTGCCAAGATGAGGAAGTGTGCCACCACAGCCGGTAGCCGCCGGGCATTTCGGGTTTTAGAAAAATGTGAGCAATACTGCTGCATATTTTCTTTATCGTCGAACTTCGAAAGGATGTCAAGAAGCACATCAGATTCCGCATCGCTTGTGCCATTTCCAAACCGACTCATCAAGAAGCAAGGCCCATATACTCCACTACCTACCCCTAATGATCATGGAATCCATCTCCATGGTTACATGTCAGCTCGCCTTCTACTAAGAATGAACAGACCGTATTTTTGCTGTGACGTGATACACTGGAGCATGGCCATCATGGCGGCTCGTAAGAAGAATATCACAACAGGTTGCCACCGTTAAACTCTTCTTTGACCGAGTGTGGGCACTTTGGGATCCTGCCGCCTATCATATCGTATCGAGATAACAGGTTCTCAAAGACATTTTCGTCCAAACCTCTCGGTCAATGTTGGACACAAAGCTCACCAAGTCCACAGCCTTTCCATCCCCAAACGATGGCCGTACGTAGGTCAACGAATACTGTACACATTCTCGCATGTACAACTCAAAGACATCCGACGTGCGTTATTGGCGGGGACGAGAGCCTCCCTATGCACACAACACGGCCATAACCCAAGCCTAAGGCCTAATTGGCTACAGCTCCTTTCGTGGGCTTGGGATTCCAGCCCACTATGTCCCATTGACATAGCCATGCCGTTTGCAACAAGCCAGTGTCGATTCCTACCATGTCCACCTCCGAAGTTGACAAAGCAAGTAGGCCGACCGAGCGGCATCTGCCATCCGGCGGCCTGTGTCTGAGCAGGTTGGACGCAGCCAACGCAAGTAAATGGCCGCCATGATCAACACCGGTGCCACCACTTCAAAAAGGGACAAAGCATGGCTACATTTGCGGCATGAGCGCCTCATCGGACCTCACCGCAAGCTTCGCCCGCTCCGATACGGCCGACACAATCACCAAGTACCGAGGGTAACAATGCCTTCGAGCTTAGTATTTCTCCACCATTCTTTGGTCTCGTACCCGCCCTTCAATGTGGATCGCCTTCGCCCTTACTTTCCACTCTCATCGGACACCTCGGACATTGCGAACAACTCACACCAACAGAAAGTTAAACCCGCATCGCATGGAATGTGCCACCATGCATTGTATCATGGACACAAACTAAGAACACGGCCAACAAACATCCAATCAGACGGGTTGTCAGCCGGCCAACTCCCCGCACTCAAGGAAAGTGGTTCACCACCACTGTTCGGCTGTACCCCTCATCTCATGGAGGAACTTAACGCAATGGGGACCATTGTTTCCTAAGGGGGAGGCAGCACTGATCCAGTGGACAGGGCCACCCACTTATTCCACTTGGCCCCCCACCATTGTCTTTTCTTAGCTTTTTCGCCGCACACCCTACTATTTTGTGCGCTCGCCGGGTCCCGAACTTCCCAGCCGTTTTGGAGGCCCCAAACGACGTTTTTGGGTATGAAAGCGCCGCCGAATTTTTTTTGACAAAATTCGTCCCGACAAACTCGTAGTCCCCGTTAGAGCTTTCTAATGATGTATCAAGGGCTAAACTAGAGATAGTATGCCAAAGTTACGTCTCCGGGAAGAAACACCAATTTACCCAAATCTGGGCCCATAGTTTTGATGCCTATCTCCTAGGGTTAGGTTTTTTGGGATGTTTAGGGTTCTCCATTATTGCTCAATAATAAATAGGCCCTCGCGCCTCATTGTAAAGCGCTCGTAGGTCCGTAGCCACCACATCTTCTTCTCGCAGATTCGCTAATAACACCCTAGCTATTTTATTTCCATTATGTCTCGTAAGCATCTTTTCTCGTTATTTGATATTAATGAAATGAAGTGTTATTTCCGCCGTATATCCGTATTTATGGTTATGTGTTTATTCGTTGCGTTCCCGTACAAATCCGGATCAAGCCCATGTAAAGGATGGTTCTACGAACAAGTCATGATTTTTAAAAAGTCAAGAAGTGAAATGGGTTAAATAGCGCACATGATGGGATCAATCCTATGGAAAGTGATCGTAATGGAGGCTAGTATACAAAAATGCAATGGAAAGTGAATTCATAACCAAATTATATGTTCGTTCGTAATCACTTGCCATGACAAGTCAATGGTCATGGATCTAAAGGAAAAAATTGGAATAGACCTCAAATTCACTAGAATGTACCTAAAAATAACTTTTTCCCAACACTAACAAGCCAAAAGGTTAAATAGCCTTAATCAAATTAAAAATAGACACAAAAAGAAATTCAGGAAAGAGCTATGGAGAAAAAAAAACCCTCTTCTTGCAAATAGAGAAACCAACCACCGAATCACCTCAAATTAGTTAGGTAAGCCTTGTACTCATCTTATTTTTCAATTTCATTCCTATTTCAATATTTTTTTTAGATTTTTGACGCAGAAATATATTTTCTTTCAAAACCTCTACGTATACGTGGGTTCGTCTTGAGGAATTCACGACAGATGTGATCGTGTCCGGTAGTTGGCAGATAAAAGTAATGGAATTCAAAAACTTGCATCTAATTGGTCAATTGATGAAATTTTCCGTGATGATTATTAGCCGGAGAGAAAGAGAGCACAAGAAATTGATAATGAAGTGATGGAAGAGATAAATGATCGTGGGAGTAATGAATCAATAACAAGGCGAGGCTCCTCCTAAGTAAAAAAATTAAACCATCCCAAATGGAGAAAAGACTTAGCTTTTTTTTATGCTTTGTTCAAGGGAGACACAACTGACACCGTAGTTGCCATCAAGTTTGGAAGTATTGTCCCCATTCCCGCTCTTTTTTCAAATATTTATTTTTTTTTGCCTTTTTCGTATTTAAAAAACTTGAAAAAGAATAAAAGAATTCCTATAGTAAAATGGATAAAATGAGTGTCGGTAAATAGATGCACTAGTTCTTGGGATAGGAACAATCCTATGCTCAATGCAAGGAGGAAAAAAATTGGAAAGTGACACTCAAAGGAGTGTTCCATCCATGGGTGAAGGTGTCAAGTCGCAAAGGGCCAAGTGATTGCAGTGGTTAACTTGGTATTAAGGACATGGTCAAAAGAGGGCTTAAACATGAGTCCAAATGAAGTTGGCTAAAGGCCAAGATGAAAACAAGTAGTCGATATGTAATGCAAGAATACAACTCGACTACACATGTGAGCCTCTAAGGTAAATGGATAGAATAAATATAGTGAAGAAGAAGAATAATGAAGCTTCAATATACAAGTCATGGCGTGACTAAAGAGGACTCATGAGCCTACACAAATTTCAGCAAGGGTAACAAATTATAGCGAGAAAACTAACGAGGAAGCCCATGTAAAGGATGGCTCTACCACCAATTCATGATTTTTAAAAAGTGAGCAAGTGAAATGGGTTAAATAGTCATGAAATGATGGGATCGATCCTATGGGAAGTGATCGATTGAGGCTAGTATACAAAAATGCAACGGAAAGTGAATTCTATAACCTATATGTCATTTAGAATCAAATACCCGCTATGACAAGTCAATGGTCATGGATCCGAAGGAAAATTGAAATACTCAAATTCACTAGAATGTACCCGAAAATAACTTTTCCCAACACTAAGAAGCCAAAAGGTTAAATAGACTTAATCAAATTCAAAAATAGACACAAACGAAATTTGTGAAAAAATTCAAATTTTAGGCATAAATAAGCAATTTGACTCACATTTTGGTAATTTGTGCTATGTATGGGAAAGACGGAGAAAAAACCTCTTCTTGTAAACATAGTAACCAACCACCAAATCACCTCAACTTAGTTAGGTAAGCCTTTGTACCTATATTATTTATCAATTTTATTCCTATTTCATACAGAAATTTTTAGATTTTTGACGTTAAGAAATATATTTCTTTGAAACCCCCTACTTATACGTGGGTTTGTCTTCGAGGAACTCATGTATAGATGCGATCGTGTCCGAATGAAGTCACGTATGTGCAGAAAGTATGTTAATTCAAAAACTTGTATCTAATTTGGTTGCACAAATCGATGAAATTGTCCAAGATGACTATTAGTTGGAGTGAAAGAGAGCACAAAGAATTGATAATGAAGTGATGGAAGAGATAAAAACCCTTGGAGTAATGACTCAATAACAAGGTTATGTCTTCTCCTAAGTAAAAACTAAAACCATCCGAAATGGAGAAAGACTTAGTTTTTTGTTGTGCTTTGTTCAAGGGAGACACAACTCCATTAATCGTAGCCGCCATCAAGTATGGAAGCATTGTCCCATTCCCTCTCTTTTTTGGAATATTTTATTTTTTTGTATTTCTCATATTTCAAAGCCTAAAAAAGAATAAAAGAATTCCTATAGTACAATGGATTAAGAACGATTTTTGGTAAAAAAACGCACTAGTTATTGGGATAGGAACAATCCTATGCTCAATACAAGGTGGCAAAAACTGGTAAGTGACACTCAGAGGAATGTTCCATCCATGGGCAAAGGTGTCAAGTCACAAAAGGTTAGGTGACTCGCATGGTGACCCCAGGCTGCATGACATGGTCAAAAGAGGGTTTAAACATGAGTCCAAATGAAGTTGGCTAAAGGCCAAGATAAACAAGTAGTCAATATGCAATGCAAGAATACAACTCAACCACACATGTGAGCCTCTAAGGTAATGATTTAATAAAGATAGTGAAGAAGAAGAAGAATGAAGCTTCAACGCATAAGTCATGGTGGGACT
Source organism: Pinus albicaulis (assembly GCA_034641835.2). NCBI lineage: Eukaryota > Viridiplantae > Streptophyta > Pinopsida > Pinales > Pinaceae > Pinus > Pinus albicaulis. Next base: position 219,682,128 of record CM076570.1, read on the forward strand.
AAAGAGGACTCATGAGCTTACACAAATTGTAGCATGGGCCACAAATTCTAGCAAGGAACTAATGAGGAATCCCATGTAAATGATGGCTCTACCACCAAGTTCTGATTTTTAAAAAGTCGACAAGTGAAATGGGTTAAATAGTCATGACATGATGGGATCAATCCTATGGAAAGTGATCGTAATGGAGGCTAGTATACAAAAATGCACCAGTGAATTCTATAACCTATATGCCTGCTCGTAATCAAATACCTACCATGACAAAGCAATAAATTAAGGATCCGAAGGAAAATTGGAAATATCTCAAATTCACTAATGTACCTCGAAAATAAATTTTCCCAACACTAACAAGCCAAAAGGTTAAATAGCCTTAATCAAATTCAAAAAATAGACACAAACGAAATTTGTGAAAAAAAATTCAAATTTTAGCATAATAGTCCAATTTGACCTCACATTTTGGTCATTTGTGCTATGCGTAAGTGAGAAAAAGAGCTCTCGAGAAAAAAACCCTTCTTGGAAACAGCAACCAACCACCGAATCACCCGAAATTAGTTAGGTAAGCCTTGTACTCATATTATTTATGAATTTTGTTCCTATTTCAAGAAATTTTTTAGACTTTTGATGTTAATAAATATATTTTCGATACCCCTTCTACGTATATGTGGGTTCACTTAGTGAACCTACGTATATATGCGACTATTTCAAATGAAGTCGCGTACGTGCGCAGCGGAATTCAAAAACTTGTATCTAATTGGTCAATTGATGAAATTTTCCAGGATGACTATTAGTTGGAGAGAAAGAGAGTACCCGTGAAATTGATAATGAAGTATAATAGATAAACAACCGTGGGAGTAATGACTCAATAACAAGGTTATGTCTTCTCCTAAGTAAAAAACTAAAACCATCCCAAATGGAAAAGAAAAGACTTAGCTTTTTTTTGTGCTTTGTTAAAGGGAGACACAAATAACACCGTAACCGCCATCAAGTATGGAAGTATTGTCCCATTCTTGCTCTTTTTCAAATATATTTTTTTTTGTCTTTTTTCTATATTTCAAAGCTCGAAAAAAGAATAAAAGAATTCCTATAGTACAATGGATAGAACGAGTGTTGGTAAATAGATGCACTAGTTCTGGGATAGGAACAATCCTATGCTCAATGCAAGGAGGCAAAAATCGTAAGTGATATTCAAAGGAATGTTCCATTCATGGGTGAAGGTGTGAAGGCGCAAAGGCTAAGTGATTTCATGGTTTACTTGTACCGAAGGACATGGTCAAAAGAGGACTTAAAGATGAGTCCAAATGAAGTCACAAAGGCCAAGATAAACAAGTAGTCAATATGTACGCAATACAACTCGACTACACATGTGAGCCTCTAAGGTATATGGACAAAATAAAGATAGTGAAGAAGAAGAAGAAAATGAAGCTTCAATGCATAAGTCATGGAGGGACTAAAGAGGACTCATGAGCCTACACAAATTGTAGCATGGGCAACAAATTCTAGCGAGGAACTTGTTATCACTCGCATTTTCCTCGAAGTTGCTCAAAGAGGAAAGGGGTTCGAGGTAACCACAACCAACTTTTAGTGCCGTAATCTAGTCAATCCGTACCCGCAGAGGGCTCTCTCTCGTAAAATTTAAGTTTTTTTTTTTTGAAGGATAATAGGCTAGTTAAGAAAGTTCCTGTGGATTTTGATTGAAATTGGTGATGAAATTTTATAACAGAGGGTAAACCAGTATTCGGTGGCCATTGGGCTAATGGAGTCAAAGAAGATGGCTTAACTGGATTAAGTTTTCTCAAAAAAATAAGGTTTCACAGGGCAAGGTGATCAAATAGGGAATAATTATAGATCTAAAGTGAATGGAATGAACTTGAAATAGGTGAAGGGAAATTAAGAATCCTTCAACATATTCAAAAAGGGGGAATTCACATGATTATTAACAAAGATAAATCAATAATTCTTTATCAAATAATCAAAATTCATAAACTAGAAAAACAAGAGAAATTAAGAATTCATTGTTTAAACTAGTTCAGAAGAAAACATTTAGAATAACAACGATTAAAATTAGATTTCACTTAAGCACTTTATGATTTATTCCTTTTCGTTAATTATTCAGATATGAGACACAAATGATATAATAAACAAGTATAACACTTCAAAACATAGGAGATAGATGACTTATTGATCCATAGTCTGACGCAAGAACCCTGTAAAAATTATTTTGCATCAATTCCTTATCCAGCTGGCCACACAAAATTTCTCCAACAACACTTTATTCCAAAATAGTCGATGTTACAGCAGAGTCTAAGAATCCACCCCTCAATACTCCAATTGAGGGATTATTTATACAAAAAATCATAAAAATATATCTCATAACAAAATGAGATATAATCTAGGATGACTTATAAGTATTTTACAACAAACTACAGACAGATGGTCTCGTAGATAAGAGAAATGATAACTGATGTTGTGCTATTTCCTTCTTTTGAGAATGTGCTGGAGGCAGGCCTTATGATTGGGCTTGCTGCTGTCCTCTTTAAGAATTATGTGCTGGTTGCTCTGTTTTACTAATACTCTTTAATTTCACTGATACTCTTTAACCTCTGTTTATCTTCTTATCCTTCTTATCATGAATTACTGTAGTAAATAATCAAAAATTCCTGTAAGGATATTTTTTTACAAAACTTCTAACATTTCTTCCCACCATTTAGCTTATGGTATTATGGTCCTTTGTAGCTTCCTCAGAGTTTCATCTCTCTCTATATATCTAAATAAATTAGGTTGAATTGGGAAAAACTACTTTACCTCATGCTCGAGATAAAAAAAAAATTCCAATCTGTCATGAATATTTTTTCCTGTAGGCAATGCTGCTGCTCATGAACTAGTTGAGGAATTGGCCTGATTGTCAGCATGCTTGTTCAATTTTTCAACATAACTTTCAAGGTCCATTAGTTTATCCTATGAAACTAAAGGACTGGGCAATCCTTTATTCAACAGAATATGCAATATTTTTATGAAAGCATTGATTTCGTCTTGCATATCAGAGCATCTTCATTCTAAATTCTGCATCAAAGTTCTTTTAGTAAAAACTCTTTTAATCTCCAAAATTGTTCTTGTCCTATCTTGAATGCCAAGTTCTTCAAGTTGATACCTGTTCTTAGTATTCAGAAAGTGTATAAGCTCATTGGCTTCTTCAGGCATGTTTCCTAATTCTTCTCTTGCTTCTAGAATTTCTTCCACAGCCAATTTAACTAAATCATTTTGTTCATACATTATTTGAATTGATGGCCAAACATATTCTATTGAATGAATGATGTTTTCCCAAAGAATTTCTTTTATTTCCTTTAAAGGCCTCTCCAATGTGAGATCCTTCTCCAATGCTTTAACCAATTTTTCCAACCTCTTGACCTCTCTTGGTTTCCTTGCAATGCTTATCTTTGAGAGATCATATTTCTGTTCTAAACTGGTGAATTGTACCTTTGTTCTTTAGAGCTCTATCACTTGGAGTTTCAATTCCTCCATTGAATTTATTAATTCTTCGGTACTTAAATTGGAAGTCTTGCCCTGTGAAAATTCTGTTGGCTGACCTGTTGTAGATATACATGTAATTACTTCTGCTGTATATGCTGGAATATCAGGCTGCTTGTCTTTAAATGCCTTTTCAAGCTCTTTTTCAATTTCATTAAGTTGCTCATTTAGTTTCAAGAGAAATTCCATCAATTCTTCTTCAGAATTTTACTTCATGATTTATGCAGTCTGTGGATGTCTTGAGGCTAGTAATTTCAGTTGTTTTCTCAAGGCTGCAATATCATCATCTTTTTTCTTGATCAAGGCTTCTATACCTTTGACATCTTTAGGATTATGACCCAATCCAATGACTATTTCCTCCAAAGTCTTTATTCTGTTATCCTTAGCCTCAGAGGAGGCTTTTTCAAGCTGCAATTGTGCATTAGTATTCTCCAAATAATCCTACAATTTATGGGTCATCATTGATTTATTAGTCAGAGTAGAATAAATCATTTCACCTATTTGTTTATGTAACTCAATTTGATCTAAAGGATGAATATCCTTTGCTATGACTTCAAAATTAGTTCTGATATAATCTCCATCTATTTGAGGCTGTTGTACTTTGGGTTTGAAGTGACTCATTACCATCTTACCCTGCTGGATGTCATAGGCTGACATCAATCTTTGTTGATTCTTAGGAGCCATCTTCAAATATTGATTGTAAACTTGAAGTCTTAGTGGATCATTTATGGCCTTTATATTTATGAATGTCCTTTTGATGTCCCAGGCATCTTTTACTGGTGGTTTGAAAGAAGATACTTCTACACTTTGCTGCCTTTGTAGTTCTTTCCTTTGTGAATTAGTAGATGTTCCACTGACTGTACATGTTTGTTGACTGCCTAGTTCTTCTCTCCTCTAACTATCAGAGATTTCATGAATAGATTCCACTTCTGGAAGAGGATTTAATTTTTGTCTTTTAACATCAGGCTATTCTGAAGACCCATTGATAGCGGTAGCTGCTTCAGCATCTCTCTTTTTACTCTTTTCTACATTGAGAGGAGTTTGTAAAATTGACATTTCTGCCACATTGGTTTCAGTAAGAGAAATATGTACTTGACTTTGTTCTTTAGAAGTTTCAGGTTGTTCTGTCATTGTAAATTTCTCTGTAACTTTTATATCATCTTCTTTCTCTTTTCCTTTTGATGCTATTGTAGCCAATGCACTGATTTCCTGTAAATTTTGCTGGGAAGTTCCAGCAGAAGAAGGACCAATCCCTGGTCTTTGCACCCATCCAAAAGAGTCTAGGTCAAGCATTTTTTCAAGGTATTTCATAACATTGTCAACACTAATCTGTTCACTATCTTGTTCTATCAATGTCCCTTCCATCCATTCATCCATATTGGCATATTTTTCAATTTCTAGGATTCTATGATGAAGGTATGGTGATAATTTGTTTTTCATCCTTCTATCACAAATAAAGCTGTTTGGGTCATAAGGTACCTAGTGGAAACTTCTTTGTAATTTGAGATAGTCTTCTAAGATTCTTTCAACTTCTTTTCCCGCATCCCTAGAATTGCAGACAAAAGGACCTAACTGACTCTTAATCCTGAGTTGAAATTTTTTCTTTGCATTGCAAAAATGGACTATATCAGAATTTATCATCTATCTAAAATATTCTAACGCAAAGAGCCTCATTGGGACAAATTTAGGTAACTTGAAAGGGCATAACTCACATCCATATATTCTGATTTCTGTGTGATTTTGGTATAGGTACAAATCACCTATCCTGTATTTCTTTGAGAGTTGGAGAATTTTATTAATGTCACTATTGATCCTAGGAGGAGATACTCATGTTAGAAAGGTGGCTGTAGGGTGTAAAAATAGGTCAATGAACTCATTGTAAGAATAAGGAGAATCAGAGGAATTATGAGTAATGGCAGACCATAAAATTAGAGACCTAAGATTTCCTTTGGCATCAAGTTTCTTGACCTAGAAAGGGAAACTCTCTGATTGATAGTAAAGCATGAGATGGTATATAACAGAGGAATATTTGAACACTCTTTCATTCTCTAATCTCATGAATTGAGCATGGATTTTATCAGCAATATAGGAAGCAAAATCATACTTGACAGCAGGGGGTTGTCCAGGGGTGAAAATTGACAACAATACTAGGGTTAATTGATCAACATATTCACTAGTATTGAAACCCATTATAGAGGATATCGTTTTCAAAATAACCTGCCCACGTCAGTGAAAAAGGTATAACCATAAGGGGGAGAACCTTTGGGCTGATGTTCTGGCAACATGAAGGTTTTGCAAATGCGGTTTAACTCTTCATGGGATAAATTGGCATATTTCTCAAGTAATTTTCCCATGGAAAGGGGAGTCAGGGCTTGACCAGGATGAAACTGTAACATTTCATTAATAGACTGAGCAGTTATGGGGATAAGGATGTTTTGAATTAGGGACAAGACTTCTCGTTGATTGGGATCATAATTTGCATGGCAGTAATGGATTATTTCAGGAAAAATTTGGACTGAGGGGAGAAGATACATGGGAAGATTAGATTCCCATAGTCCAAAAATGTTAGAACCATTCAGGTTATTATCTCTGCAATGGCAAAAAATTCGAAGAGGATTTTCACTGAGGAAGAGGTATTTGATTTGGAAATCTCTATCTGCTAAAGGCAGATATTCTAAATCTTTGTGAGGGGCATTCAGGGGTGTGATATTCAGAGCCATGGGAATTTCCATTTCTGGTTCTTGTGGATTAAGAAATGAATTTGGGTTTTGATGAAAAAAATAGGTACAATCACAGGTTTGGGACTATGACTGCAATTTTGGGAATTGAGGAATGAACTAAAGACTAATCTTGAACCCTGTTTCAGTTTTTCGTGCGAAATTTAAAACAAAAACTAGGATTTTTACAGAGTTCAACGAGAATTTAGGTAAATACCTGTTTTGCGAGAAATGAACAGTGATTAAATAGGTGTTAGCTATGGCAGATGAACTCTGGAATACTCGACTGTAAGTTGGCAAACTTTGACAGTTGATTTGGAATTCATTGCATGGGACACTGGTCACTGTATGAGATAGTGAAAATGACACGAGTTCTTTTGTTTTATTTGCAAAGTCAAAGGTTGGCAGGTTTTTTATTTTTTTTAATGGATGATGTCAGCAAGTATGGTGGTTTCATCATGGAAGGCAAGCAGTAAGTGGTTTCCATCACACAGCTTTTGGGGACGGGCGGTTTTCAGCAGAAGGCGAGCAATTCCATACGATGCACGACACGTGGCACGACACTGTTCAGAAAACCTCTTGGCCATCACGCATTATCGTTCGGATGTGGATGGGCAGCGATATGAATGACATCCGTAGATCTCAGATTGATTGATCAAACGGTCATTGGGAAAGGAAGATGCCGAGAATTAATATGGCGGGCCCAATGAAATTTATTATGAAATAATCGCATCAGGGCGATTTGATTGGAAGATTAGGTTATTAATTAACCATAAAGGTTAATTAACCCCTTTATACGATGGAGTGTCGGTTTTACTTATTAATTGGAAAATCATCTAATTAATTAATTTTGATAATTATATGGTTATTTTTCAACCAACAGGTGGAATATTATATTAATTGGGAATTAAATAATATGGGGAAAGGGGAAAATTTGCAGGGATTTAAATAATAAAGTTAAAAATTAATATGAAAAATGAAAGGAAGCGCTAAGTGTAAAACATTAGGTTAATGTATTTAACTTATGCTTGAATGAATAGGGTTTTTATGAAATATTGCATAATTTTCCTAAGTAAAATGGGATTTTACTTAGGAAAATATTTTCTTAGAAGTGAATGAATGTCACGATGAATGATTTTAAGTACTTAAGCTTTTCCAATTATTGGGCCAAGGGTCTAGTCCCACCAAAAGTCAAGGAAATGCCTTGAGCCCCTCTAATTTTCAAATGCCTTAGTACTTAGGGGAAATTAGTGAAATTTTTAGGGAAAAATGAGAAGGGAAGTTAATAATTTTGACTTTGCTTTGCTTGAAATTCTTCCAGTGTAGTGTCTGCCTTTTCACTTGTGATGAAAGTAAAGATTTAACACATCTAGAGACATTATCCATCACATGTAATTTTGCAACATCATCTACCTACTTTACCCTACCATTTCTTCTTCTTTATTAGGGTGCACTTAGACTGGAAAACCCTTATCACACATTTTCTTTTACATGTGGAAATCTATCTAAATCTATCCTTATTACATCCAAGGGCTCAGATTAAATTGTTGAGATCCTTTTATTTACTCTACCTATCTACTTATCTTCCAAGATTAAACAGTTTGGTTAGATTTTATTCTTTATCTCTAAAACATAAAATTGAAAGATGAACCAGCCAAGCTTAAATTGTTTGACTGTTCATAAATTGTGGCATAAGATACAAGCTGCACACAATTTTGTTTATTACATAAGAGAAAAAAGTAGTGGCATTTAGGCTTGCACACTTTCGTTGGCCTTTGTTTTGGTGGGGTTCATTTTCTTTTACTTTTTTGGCCACTTTATTCTTTTCACCCTTTGATTTTTTTTTTAGGGTATACCCTCTTTACATTTTTTAAATTTTTTGATTTTTTGACAATATGAGAAATATTTGCAACAAGAAAAGGTATGAACATATTACATAGCCTATCAAGTCAATCATGATATATGACACCTATTGGTATAAGAGAATAACACAGGCTCGACTTGGGGATGGCTTTTCCTAGTGAAAAGTCAAGAATAGCAAGTCAGTTGCCCTCAGAATGATTTTGAGTGAACCATGGAATCTTCTTCTGCTTGTTGCTTTATTGTATGTATGATAGTAATACTTCTCAAGCTTAGGACCTTCGCCTCAGGCTTCAACTCTAGTAAGTTACTATCCACTCAAAACTAATACATTACAAAGGATATAGTATGTACATGTTAAAAATTAGGATATCCTAATAAATAGGATCAAAGTAATGTTTCAACATTCGACCATTAACTGGTCCTTCTTTAGTTTCTATACCATCCAAAGTTTTTAGAAAATATGTATTATTTCCTTGTAAAGCATGAATAATATAAGGTCCTTTCCACAGGAATTCAGACTTCCCATGTTTTCCCTTATCCTCTCTTCTAGAATCCCATCTTAAAACTTTGTGTCCGAATTAAAAATCTTCTGCCTTGGTCCTTTTATCAAATATCTTCTTTAGTTTCTCTTGAAATACTTGGGATCTTTGATAAACTTCCTCTTTGGTTTGCTACAAATTGATAGCCTGATTTATTCTCCTTTGAATGTCATTAGGTTCAACCTGAGCTTCTTGAAGTAATTTCATCACAGGAACTCCTAAAGATGAAGGAAATATAGCTTTAATACCATAGACTAACTCATAAGGACTGGTCCCAATAGATTTTTTGGTGGTGAGTCTATCTACCCATAGTACATTTGTAAGTTTCTTGTGCCAATTTTTCTTGTTTTCCTCCAATAATTTCTTAATAATATTAGTGAGACTTTTGTTGGAAGATTCAGCCAGTCCACTACCCTGAGGGTAATAGGTTGTGGAATGGCTTAAGGTGATATGATATTTATTATAGAAACTTATCATATTCTTAGATTTGAAGGCAGCAGGATTATCAGTTATAATTTTCTCAGGACAACCAAATCTTGATAATATATTGGTTTCTAGGAATCCTATAATCACAGTGTAATTGGCTTGTCTAGAAGGAATTTCTTCTATCCATTTGGTAAAATAGTCTGTAGCACTAAGGATCCTTTTGTGTTGGCCAGAAGAAGGGGGATGGATTTCTCAAATGAAATCCAGGCCCCGTTGTTGGAAAGGTTTTTAAGTGGAAGTTGGTTTCAGGGGTAAAGGTAATAGCTTTCTCTTTCCTTCAAAATTTTGACATTTATGGCAAGTAGTAACAAATTCTTTACATCAGAGAACAAGGTGGGCCGATAAAATCCAGCTCTTAGGATCTTGTCTGCAGTTGATTTCCAATAAAGGTGTCCACCACAGTCTCCTACATGGAATTCATTGAGAGCCTTGTCAGCTTCATCTTTTAACAAAAAATTCAATAGAATACCATCATGATTTTTCCAAAAGAGAACATTATCTAAAATATAAAACTTTAAAGATGTCATCTTTAAAAACCTTTTCTTTGTTCTAGATAACCCTGGAGGAGCTTGTAGGTTTAACAATACATAAATTATATCAGCATACCATGGTGAATCTAAGAAGGCCTGGCTGATTTGTGGAGTCTCCATCTCCTGTTCGTCATCCAGTTCATTCATATCCAGGGCTTGGAAATTTGTTTCTGTCATGAGTTGAGCCAATCCCTATCCATTTATCAGCTTTGTAGGTTTTATTTCAATATCATACTCTAATATGGTAGCAATCCATTTACCTCTTTTTCCCTCAATTCCATCTTGAGTTAAGATTTCTTTGACAACAACATTTGGTACATAGGCTATCACATGGGAATACAATATATAGATTCTAAAATCGTTAATGGCTTTTACAAGTGCAAAAGCTTGTTTTTCCATGATGTTGTATTTTAATGATGCATCTCTTAGTGTTTTACTAAAAAGGGCTATAGGTTTTTCACATCCTTGATCATCCTTTTGTAATAAAACAACTGCTACAGTGTGTTCTGATGCGAATGAAAATATTATGAAATCTCTATCAAATTGTGGACTGGTAAGAACTGGTGTTCTAGTCAAAGCCATTTTAATTTCTTCAAATGCTTATTTGGCTTCTACTGTCCATTTAATACTTGAATCCTTTCTTAACATGTTAGTAAGAAATCTAATTAGTTCAGCTAAGCTAGATATTAATCTTCTCGAAAAATTGATTTTTCCTAGGAAAGCTTGAAGTTCTTTAACATTTCTGGGATGAGGTATCTGCAGTATAGCTTCTATTCTGGTAGGATAAATCCTAATACCATCTTTGGAAATGATATGGCCCAGGATTTTACCTTATTCAAGACCAAAAAAGGACTTCTTTGGATTCAAAGAGATACCATACTTTCTGCATTCTATGAATACTTGTTTGAGATGGTCCAAATGTTGCTGATCTGATTTAGAAAAAACAGTTAACTCATCTAGAAATATAACAAGAAAGTCATGAATTTCTTTTTCAAATGCAATTTCCATTGCTCTTTGGAAGGTTTCTCTAGCATTTTTAAGTCCAAATAGCATCTTAACATACTTAAATGTGCCCCATCGTGTTGTAAAAGTTGTTTTTTCCTGGTCATCAGGATGACCCAGAATTTGGTTATACCCTGAGAACCCATCTAAAAGAGAAATCCTTGAAGCACCTACTACCCTTTGTAAAATGTGATCCATTTTAGGCAAAGGATAATTATCCTTCAAAGAAACCTTATTTACATTTCTTAAATCAACACATAATCTGATCTCTCCAGTTTTCTTCCTAGTAGGGACTAAATTAGACACCCACTCTGGAAACCTAATGGGAGAAATTATCCCTGCTTCATACATTCGTTTGATTTCTTTTTCAATTAAAGGAAACAGTACAGGCTTGATTCTTCTAAGTTTTTGTTTGAATGGTTTCTGATTTTCTTTCAGAGGTATTATATGTTGAATTATAGAGGTGTCATATGATTTCAAGTCTTCATAACTCCAGGCAAAGACATCCTAGAATTCTCTTATTATTTCAATATATTTTAGTTTTTTATCAGGAGGCAAAGATTTAGATAATTTTATTATTTTAGGATTTTCTTCAGTCCCCAAATTATATTCCTCAATATCAGCTTTCAATGGTTCCATTTTAGGTTTCTTTGGAATATCGTTAGAATCGAAAAGATCTTCTAGAGGAGTTAATCCTTTAGGAAAATGATTATCTTTTAAATTAATGATCTCAGATTCTTCCTCTATAATCTCATCAATCTCCATTTTTTTAAGGTCCTGGATTTCTTCTTTGGTGAACTTTTTTGGATGAAGCATTTGAATTGCACTCTCTTCTGAAATGTTTGTTTCTTGTTCATTTATTTGATCATATTCAATGACTATATCTTCATCTATGTTACTATTAGAAAATTCATTCTCTAAAGTCAGGAAATTGTTAATTTGATTGTCATTTACAAATACTTTCCAATTCTTAAAATTGCCTGGTATAGCTGGTCTATTTCTAATCTCAGCTGTGAACTGATGATTAGGTTCGAATGGTAATTTACAAGTGCTAGTAAACATTGCAAGACTATGAGCATGTAAATTTTGTTTTCTTGGGATTTTAGCAAGCTGAGTCTGTAGAAAGGTATTGAGAATATCTACAATTGTTCCTCTATATTCTCTCAGTTTGGGATCGTTTTTCAAAAAGTGACCTTTGATATGTTGAATGATTAAATCAAAATATCCTATAACATATACTCTAATTGCTCCTAATATTTTGACAAGTTTAAGCCCTAACAAAAGAGCTTCATATTCTGCCATATTATTAGTGCACTTAAAGTTTAATCTGTAAGCATGACCTTCAGCATGATCATTTTCAAGGTTGTGTATCCAAATTCCAACTCCTGGTCCTAATTTATTAATGGAACCATCAAATTCTAAATGCCAAAGAATTTCATGTTTGTAATTAGTGTCGGGAGTTTCAGGAACTTTCTTAACAGTGAGATCTGATTTTTTACTTTCTTATGGTTTCTCTTGGGTATCTGATGTTTCTTTTTCCTCAAATATTTCCTGGATTTGAACATTGGATTTTTGTTTTGAAATTTATTTTGGTTGTGTTGCTAGTACTTCTAATTCAGTGGGAGGATCAGATTCAGCATTATAAGGAATAAATGAATCCATATCATAGTGTACTGAGTAGATGGGGAAATTTTCAGGTTTCTCCTAACTACTGACTACATATTTCATTAAAGTTTCTCTGTATAGTCTCGTAGGTTGGCCGAACATTGAAATAGTAGCATATGACATATCCAATTGAAGAGATCCTCCGAGCTTTGCACCCCAATATCTGGAAAATAGCATACCATGTTTTGGAGGAATGTTTGCTACTACTATATCCATCAAAATTGTTTTTGCAGGGTATTGAACCAATGAAACACACAAGTCTTTGATTAATCCTAAACATCTCACCTAATTTGAATCAAAAGAAAAGAGCTATTTGTATGGTCTGGCGATATCGACGTTTAATCTCTCCATTACAGCCTTTGGCATTAGATTGTGAGATGCCCCAGAATCAAGCATGGAATTATGAAGTATTTTATCATGTATGTTCAAACTCACATAGAATGGAGGAGTTCCTTCACTTCCTGGTTTTCCATTTAATTCAAGGCCAAATAATAATCTAGGTTGATCATCAAAAACGTTTAATGAGTCATCACTTCCAGTAATATTAAGTGATCTATTGATTTGACTTCGGTAGACATCATGTTTAACTAATTCAGACAATGGAACAACTATTTTTAATTTTCCTACTTCAGCTTCCAGATTAAAAGGTTTCTCGGTTTGAGTTCTTGTATTTCGAACAACCGGATTCCCTTTATCTTCTGTGTTTTCAGTATTTTTCTCCTTCTCAGGAGTGGGTTTGTGGGCTGAAGTTGTTTCCGAATCAACTTTTGGAGGTTCCTCTACATTTCCTTTGGGAGGAAGAGTATTGGAAAGTTGTATGTTATTCAGTTGAGTATCGGATACATCTTCAATTATTGGGTTGGCGGGATTAGGATCTGATCTAGAAATAATATGTACAGGGGTAGTACTGGTTTTACCTTTGAGGGGCTTTTTTGTAGCTTTTTGTTTACTTGTTTCTGGGACATCAATTCTTCTGCTCCTCAAATTATATTTCTTGTGAACTTCGTAAATGGTTGTGTCATATCCTTCCTCAAAGTCAAATGATTCTCCTGAATGGGTTTGAAATTGTTTAAGAATGTGAGCTTCTTGATCCTCTTGGGTCAAGAAAAATTCTGGTTTGTTCTTGCGTTCAGTAAACTTTTTTATTTGAACATATTAAGTTGGTTCCTCAGAAGTTGAGGCTTCAATATAATTTTCCTGGAATGGGGGCCTAATATTTCGGTCAAGACCAGTTTTTCTAGTATTTTGATTTTGGTTCCTTCTGAAATTTGGATTTCTCATAGTATTGCTCGGTTAACCATCCCAAGGAGATTTCTTTTCAATTGTTTCTATTCTATCTCCTATCTTTTCCATTACTTTGATAATAGCATCCAGTTTATTTTCAAAAGTTGTGGGTTCTTTGTTTAAAGGAATTCTCCTTTCAGCTCTGTCTCTAGCTCGTTTCTCTATCAGGTTGGCTTCAACACTAACAACTATACTTTTCATTTCTTCTAAATTTTGAGAAGCTCTTTCCCTAAGTTGATACACCATATCAGAATCAAATCCATCAGAGAATTTGATTAATACTGAATCTGGAGGAGGTCTAAGATTTTGGGGAATAGCATTGTAAGCATCATTAAACCTGGTGACATAATCTTGCACAGTCTCATTTGGTCATCTCTTTAGTTTTCCAAAGTCTGATAATATTTGAAGAGGACATTTCTTCTTTTCCCATCTGTTTAAAAATGACCTATAAAGAGCTTGTAAGTCAGTAACACTGTTTGCAGGAAGGGCTCTAAACTAGGTTCTAACTTCTCCAGTAACACTTTGGACAAATATTCTCATTCATTCATCATTAGCATCTATTTCATAAATTTCAAAATAATCAGTCATATTTTGAGTATGATGTTGTGCAGTATAAGTACCAGAACCATCGAAAGGAGTGATTTTACTTTGGTAGTCTTGGGGCATAGCCCCTAGATTGGCTGGTAATACCAAAGGAGCATATTTTTTTTCCATTACAGGTGGTAACGATGAAATAACAGGTGAGGTTGGTCTATGAGTGGTGGGTGGAGGAGTAGAAGGGATAATTTGAGGTTGAGATATTTGATGAAATTTTGATGAACTTGGAGAGGCTGAAGTGATCACATAAATTTTTGATATTCCTTCAGAGGTAAGCTTAGATTGTATGGAATTTTGCAAATTTTTATCAAGATGTGAAGTAACAAATTCAAATTGTAAATCTTCAAGAAATACGGGGTCTGGAACTAAATTAGACAACTCAGATTCAGAAAAATTTACAAATAAAGAGGTTTCAAATTGTTTGTCAAAATGTTCATCCTCAAAATAAATCCACTTCATAGGACAGGATATTGATCTACAGAGAGGTCAAGAACTACCAGAGCTTTCTTGACTATCTTGTCTCCTAAGAATTCTGGGGATCAGATTCGGATTTTCAAACACAGGTGGAGGATTTGGGTTAGGATTTGCCCTAGTGTAATGAGTCCTTTCTGAAGCCAGATTTCTAGGTGATATTTTTTAGTTTTTTATCTAAGTGGAATGAACAATACAACTTCAACAATCTCTTTAAGAAATTTCAGATATTGGATTTAAATTTTCTTAAAGATTTATTTGATTAGAGGAACTGATCAAATGTTTGAAACCAAAGTTCAGTTCATAAACTAGACCGAAGATAGACTGGAGAAGCATTTATTTACTTATGCAATTGCAGAGCAAAAGTAATTCAAAGGCTACCTGGCTAACTTCACGCTCCGTCTGTAGTTTATAAATTAAACAATAGTAACAATAAAATTATTCAGGTTCCCCAGTGGAGTCGCCACTATGTTATCACTCAGATTTTCCTTGAAGTTGTTGGAAAGAGGAAAGGGGTCCGAGGTAACCACAAACCAACTTTTAGGTACATAATCTAGCCAATATGTACCCAGAGAGGGCTCTCTCTATAAAATTTAACTTTGTTCTGAAGGATATTAGGCTAGTTATGAAAGTTCAGGGATTTTGATTGAAATTGGGTGATGAAATTATATAGCAGAGGGTGAAAATGAGTATTTCAGGCCATTGGGCTAATGGAGTCAAAGAATATGGTGTGTGCTCAACTTAGTGTTCCTAAATTGAGGTCATAAATTATCAACCAGGGTTAGTAAACTGCTGAAGTGAGGTGCACTATATGTGCCTAGGTATCTGTTTCTCATTACGTTGTGTTTAATGTTCTTATGATGTTTTTGGTTTTGTGGTTTCATGTTAAGAAGGAAAAGAACTAAATGTTAAAAAAAGAATAGTTGTTGGTCACACTAAAAACAGAGCAAAACCTATACTAAAGAACAGAAAATGCAAAGTTTGATAATGACTCATAGCAAGAAAACAAATCACAACATGAACTCAATAACTCATAACATGAACTCATCCAATTCATTCATTAGAAATATATTGGAATAGCTTGAGAAAAGGAAAAGTTTAGTGCAAATGAGGTTCTCCTAATTAAACAATCATCTTACAATATTACAAAGAATCTCATCCATGACTAAAATTTTATTGGAACACAATTGGAAAAGATTATTTGTAGCACAATAAGATTTCTACTCTCAATTAACTTCTAATGCTAAGATTAATCCATTCTACAACTCAGTTTGTCACTACTAAGCCTCATTCAAAAGTTAGAGATTTTCTAGAATAGTTTTTGGGAAAAGGCTTATTTGTGAAATTGCAAAAGATTGCAGAACAATCAAGGCCTTAAACTGATATCACTAATTCCTGTCCATATGATGATGTATTAATGGAAAGTCAGAACAAGAGTATCTTGTAAACAATGAAGGCCATGAAGTCTAATTTTTACAGTTAACACAACTTAAAGAACAATGGATAACACTAAACTAGAATGCAATTGATCAAACTTGAAACACAGTGACCACAACTAAACTAGAATGCCATTAACCTAACTTGAAATACAGTGAACAGAGTTGGACTAGAGTTCCATTATCAAACTTGAAATATAGTGACAGAATTAAACTAGAGTGACATTTACCTCCGGAGTATTTCAACTGGACTAAAATGCAACTAATTCTATGAATTTTTTCAGCTCTGTCTCGTTCGGAGTTAGTGGTTTTTTGGAATAATTTATAGAATAGGACTAGCTGGAACATGTTATGTAAATGAGCATAAAAGCATAAAATTCAACAAAACATAGTAAGCTCTGAAACACCACAGCTATGTCTCATCTGAAGTTAGTGATATTTTGGAAGAGATTAATAAGAACAAGACTAGTTGTAACAATTGATGTCATTGAGCACAAAAAACATAAAGTTCAAGGAAATGCAACTAACTCCTAAGATACTATAGTTATATCCCATCCAATGTTAGTGGTATTTTGGAATATTTTTGAAGGATAAGACTGACTGTGGCATCCACTGCAAGTAAGTATAAAAACACAAAGTTCAGAAAATTGATTAAACTAGGAATGAAACAAGGCTAAGTTACTTATCTAAACCATATGAACAAAGCTTCTCAGGTAGCAGGGGCCCTCTAACACCAGATTAGCACACAAATCTACTCAATATTGACTCAGCTCTTGCAATAAAGTGATGCTTCTTTCATTAAAGGAGAAATTCTTCAAAACATAGTATTACGGTCATCTGAGATCTAACAATAAAACATAAATCAAGCTAACTGTTTCTCAGTCTCCCGAGCCATACTTATAACAAAATTACATAACTATATTTGAGATAAAATAGGAATAATTGTCTTTCCAAACTAAAATCAAACTAGGACTCTAGTGGTGGCCTCGTACTATGATTGAGGACATCTGTACAGTCCTTGTTCTATTAGAAGTCTATCTCCTAGTTTTGGTTTCCCACGTGCATAACGACCTATAGACTCAAGCTCAGACTTCATCGAGAGAAAGAAATGATGGGTGAGTGATGTGGAATACAACCATATTTGTTTTTCCTTGAGGTGACACCTGGAACCTGCGTAAACATGAAGATAGCTATGGAATAGGTGACTGGCTACAGAATGACTGCGTTTTGTAGCCGAATCTAGTAAAAAATTGCTACAATAAAAAAATCATGAAAACATAGCAAGTTAGTCATTTTATACATTCTTAAAGTAATCCTAATCAATCCTATTGATCATTTAAGCCTGTAATTGATGAGGGACAAAGAAAATGAAGTGAAATGTGGTGGAAAAGAAGGACATCTTTGGGGCTCAACATACCCCCACTGCAAGGCTTTTGCATGTCCTCATGCAACTATTCCATGTACTCTGAGACCTCTGCTAGGACATCTAAGCCTCTTATTCGGCTTTGCCTGACAGTCAATGGCTTTCTCGGCTTCCTTATGACTAACTTGAATCTCAAATTTCTAAGTGCCCTGCTTAACTTTTTATTTTTCTTCTTCAATCTTTCACTGGCCTTGTACAACTTTTTCATTTGTAGAGACAGAGTTGTATTCATATCAACTTTCAGCTTAAACTGCTCCCTTAAAATTTCATTCTCATTCTTGATATGCCTATTGAGTACTTCTAACTCATATTTATCTCTTCTTAGCATATCAATTGCAAATTTTGGTGGGCTAGGAGTTCTGTCTCTACTTTCTGAAGCTCTCTTCTCTAGTGTCTCAACATAATTGTAAATTTCTTGTTGTGCTGGGTCTATTTCAGGAGCTCCTTCATCAAAATCCTCCTCATACTGATACTCAGGTGATCTAGCAGTAGGTGTTTCTTCATCCTCAATGTTTATGATTCCAGTTTGTCTAACCTCTGTTTTCTTTAGTATACCTCTAAGCCTGTGGCTCCGTCTCGGTTGAGATGGCCCTTCTCCTCTGTCCTTGGCATATTTTCTTATTATTCTCTCCTTCTTAAGTTGCTTCTTAATTTGATCCAATTTCTCATAAATCATCTCTTCACTGTCCTCTTGTATTGATTTACCAGTTTTAATTTCAACAGCTTTGGAAAATTCCTTTCTCCTGCTTCTTCTTGTAGGTTTGCCTTCAGGTGGAGATTCCTTGGGTTCTTCAAAGTGATTCCTCACTAGAAACTAATCCCAATTATCTCCCATTTTTCCAAAATGATGTTCAATTAATATTTTGACTAACCCATGGTGATACAAGGTTGTTTCCAGAAATTGAACCCTCTTTTGAACATTTGAGGCCATTCTCTTTAAGCTATGAAGTAAGAAAAATGGCAAATTGATTTCTTCTTCTAAGAAATGCATCATTAACCGAATATGATAAACATAGAGGGTACCAAATCTTCCTTCACAAGTTATAAATTTTTGCAAAATGAGCAACATGTTCCTCCATTTATTCTTCAGTGTCGTGCTAGGAATACCTTTCTTAAAAATGGAAACATCCATACCTAGTGTTTTGAGTATTTGCCTCCATGCCTCATTATGAAATTCCCTATTTTTGAACCACTTTTCTCCTTGCCTGGGTAATTTCGTTGCTTCTGAAATGAAAGCCTCTGTAATGGTGAATTTAACATCTCCTATTTCGATCTCTGCTCCATTGAAGGACCGTGCAAATGTTTTAGTCACCTCTTTGTGAAAACCATTGAATTTTTCCAAAAATTGCAACCACCCAGCCTGTTGTAGCATTTCTCTGATTTGTGGATAGCCTTCCAAGTACTTGGTTCCAACTGGTTCAGTTCTTATTATGAGACCCATAACTTATCTTTTAAACCTTCAAATTACTGCTCCTCTGCTCACGGTGAAAAATGGCTATTAAAGAGATTTTTTTACTCCACAGATGTTTCCTCTGTTTTACAGACCGGAATGGCTAAGAATTGGCTACGGAAAGATTTGATATGGAGTGGTTATGAAACGAGTATAATGCGGTGAGGGTGAATCATATGAATTAATGAGTTGAAAGCTATCACGGAAGAAAATACCGCGGAAAAAAATTCTCATGTAATTTCAAAATCATCACTAAATGCTTCGGGCTAGTGACGGGACTGCTCAGGTCACCTCAGTACTTAACCGTTTAAGTTTTAAATGATGATTTGGAATGGCGGAGTGAAAGGGATTGTGTCCAAAGTTTTTATGATAGGTTTGATAAGCATGATCAATAAGACTAATTACAATAACTTTTTGAATCATACATGACTTAACTATGCTAAAAATTTCATGATCTGTCACTATAATAATTTCATAACTTTTACCTTTGCCCTTCCTTTGATTTTTTTTTTTTTTTTGTGGTTTTGATATGCCTTGTCCTCCTTTGAAATTCATTGATCTTCAGTCCTCATAACTCCTTTTATTTTTCTTTTTGTCTTGGATATGCAGGATCAATTTGCTGCTCAATCAAGTGATTACTGGATAGTGCCTTCAGGATCTCTGGCTGCAGAATGTCTGACTGATTGTAGAATGTACCTGTATAAGTCTTAAAACATGGAATGGAAAGGTTTGAAGCATGAATGTAATGTTTGTATGAAATGAGTTAAAAATTGATAATAAAATATGGTGTAATGGAGTATGAGTGAAGTGAATAACGGAATGAAATGGATCACAATTATGAAGTGGAGTGAAGTATGGAAAGTGACCTGCAACTTATGATCTGTATTATTCAATTGCAGAAAGAAATCAATCTTAAAACTCTGAGATGGAAATGAGGTGGACCATGGAATGAAATGAATGAAGTATGGATGAATGAAATGAAATGGAGTGTGGATGAATGGAGTAAAATGGATCATAAGTGGAATGTGAATCACTTATGATTTTATGATAGCTGCTTGCAGAAAAAGAACAAACTTGAAAAGCTAAAGTGTCAGAAAGATTCTGATTTTCACTCTATCTTTTCTGTATAAACATGCTAATCAAAGATTAGTTTTCATGTTTATACTTTTTTTTTTTTTTAAGGCTTTTGAATTCAGAAAATTCAACTAAGTTGATGAAGAAGAAAAATTCTTCTTCATTAACTTCACATCACTGTTTTCCTAAAATCTCTTGACAAATTCTTCTCTTGAAAGTGGCTTTTGATACAGCTTCAATCTATGACCATTTACAAAAAAAATGACCTTCTCTTCATCTCTTGTCCTGATTTTTATTGCTCCATTGTCAAAAATTCTTATAATTTCATATGGCCCAAGCCAATGTGTTTGGAATTTACCTTGAAAATTCTTGAACTTTGAATCAAACAAGAGAGCCCAGTCACCTTCTTTGAACTTCTTTTCCTTGATGTATTTTTCATGCCATCTAGTCCTTTGCTGTTGGAATATACTTGTTTTCTGAACTGCATCTTGTCTGATCTCATCCAATTCATTAATCTACTCCAATCTGTGCTTTTGTGCCTTTGTTAGATCAAGTTCTAGCTGAATTTCCATTTTGAAAGTTTGAATCTGAAACTCTATGGGAAACAGAACTTGCTTTCTATAAACAAGTTCATAAGGAGTATGGCCTGTTGTGCTCCTCCATGTAGTTCTATAGGCCCATAAGGCTTCAGGAAGCCTATCTGCCCAATCTCTTCTATGCAAATGAACAATCTTCGTTAGGATCCCTTCAATGACCTTATTAGTAGATTCCACTTGACCATTTGCTTGTGGATGATAGGGAGTAGATTTTCTGTGTCTGATTTTGTACCTCTCCATCATTTGTTCCACTAGCTTTGATGTAAATTGAGCTCCTTGATCTGTAACAATTTCCCTTGGGACACCAAAACGAGTAAAAATATCCTAAAAAATAAAATTAACTACATATGCTTCAGTAGCAGAAAGTAATGGCTTGGCCTCTACCCATTTGGTAACATAATCAGTGCAAACTAATATATATTTCTTTTGTATTGGTGGAGGACTAATAGGTCCTACAAAATCTAAAGCCCATTTTTCAAAAGGTTCAATATGTACCTGAGGCTGCAATGCCATCTCACCTGAAGGAGAAGGTTTCCCTACCCTTTGGCAACTGTCACACCTTTTGACATACTCTTTAGCATCTTTAAAAAGGGATGGCCAATAATATCCTAAATGAAGGATCTTATAAGTTGTTCTTTTATCAGCAAAGTGTCCGCCACAAGGTTCATCATGACATGCCTTGAGGATCTCAGGCATCTCATCTTCCCGAACACATCTCCTAATGATAAAATATGGACCTGTTTTGTATAACTCATTAGCAACCCATGAATATTTTGCACTGTCATAAATGATCTTTCTTTTGTCTCTTGCATTCATTATTGAAGGAAATTTCCTTGAAACTAAATAATTAGCAATGTCAGCAAACCAAGGAGTTTGAGTAGAAATTGCAAAAAGATATTCATCAGGAAATTAATCTTCAACTGGGGTATTGTCTTGGATGTTTTGGAGTCTAGATAGAAAATCAGCTACTGTGTTTTGTTTTCCAGGCCTATCTGTAATGGTAATGTTGAATTCTTGTAAAAGCAATAACCATCTTATGACTCTTCCATTAGTAATTGATTTGTTCATTAAATATCTAATTGCAGAGTGATTTGTGTGAACAAAAGTTTCATAGCCTGTTATATAGTGTCTGAATTTGTTTATGGCATGAACAACAGCTAAAAACTCTTTTTCAGTTACAGTATAGTTTAACTCTGAAGGAGTCAAATTTTTACTGGTATAGTAGATGGCATAAGGAATCAAGTATTTTTGTTCCAATACTACTCCTAGAGCTGTATCTGAGGCATCTGTTGAAATATGAAAAGGTAACTTCCAGTTAGGTCCTCTTAAAATAGGTTCTTCAGAGATTTTTGTTTTCAGGGTCTCAAAGGCTAACTGGCAATCAGGATTCCACTTAAATTTACAGTCCTTGGTAAGTAATTTGAAAAGTGGAGATGCTATCTTGGTGAAGTTTTCTATAAACCTTCGATAATATCCTGTAAATCCTAGAAAACTCCTAACATCTTTTTGACAACTTGGAATAGATAAGTTAGAGATGAATTCAACTTTTGACTCATCAACTCTAATCCCATCCCCTGAAATGTGATGTCCTAAAACAATTCCTTCAGAAAACATCATAAAACACTTCTCATGACTAAGTGAAAGAATTGCTTCTTTACATCTCTTTAAGACTTTTTCCAAGTTTGTTAAAGCTTCTTCAAATGTGTTTCCATAAACTGTGGAATCATCCATATATACCTCTACACAATCATGTATTAGATCTGAAAATATTCCTAGTACTACCCTTTGAAATGTTGCAGGTGCATTGCATAATCCAAATGGAAATACTCGGTAAGCATAGGTACCCCAAGGACAGGTAAATGTGGTTTTGTCTTGATATTCAAGTGCTACTTGAATTTGGTTATAACCACTAAACCCATCTAGAAATGCAAAGTACTTTTTGCCAGCTAATGTATCTAACACCTGATCTATTAAAGGTAAGGGAAAATGATCTTTAAGAGTAGCTTTTTTTAATTCCCGGTAGTCAATACATACCCTCCATTTACCATTTTTCTTTGGCACAATTACCAAAGGAGAAACCCACTGACTATCTGAAATGGGATAGATAAAGTTAACATTTAACAATTTCTGCAATTCTTCCTTAACAATCTCCATAAGATTTGGATTCATCCGTCTTTGAGGTTGTCTGGTTGGTTTACAATTTTCCTCTATATAGATGTGATGAGTGCAAGTCTTGGGGCTTATCCCTTTCATATCAATGTACTCCCATGCATATGCAAAAGAATGTCTCTGTAATATCTTGACTATCTCTTCTTGTTGAGATTTCTCTAGGTTCTTGTTTATGTTTAATTTTTTTCCTGGAAATATCTCAATTGTAGAGCTGCCAAATTTATCCATGGAGTAAAGAGAAATTTGTCTTGATGATAAAAACTCAATGTTGTATTCTTCTTGAAATTGTTCATATTTGTATTCCGAAGAGGATTCAAATTTTTCTAAGGTACTCAGAATCTAGCTATCTTCACTGATTTCTGAAATTGTGAAGAGAGGTTGTAAGTCTTCTTCATCTTCTATCAATTGAGTATCATCTAATTCTGTAATTTTTTTTGCTGGAGGATATAAGGTAAATTTCTTGGTTGAACTACCATCAGAGATGTACATATCACCAGATCTACAACTAATGAAAGCATCAGCTGTAGCTAACCAAGGTCTTCCTAATATAACAGGATGCCCCCCTAGATTATTCTTAGGAGTTAGGATCATAAAATCCACAGGATATTCCCAAGAATCTAGGGACACTGGAATGTATTCTATTACCCCATCAGGTTTGATCACAGATCCGTCTGCTAATAGTAATAATGTGGGTGTAAAAAGAATATTAGGAAGTTTCAGTTTATCCATGATTTGTCTACTCATGATATTGATTGCTGCTCCTAAATCAATAAGTGTGTTTTGGATCTCAATTCCATTGATGTGAATTTTAACAACTGGATTTCCTGGGTCTAGATACTTTGGAATAACAATCTTACCCATCATGATATCTATTATTTTTCCTTCCAGTTGAATTTTCTTTATCTCTCTTATTCTTTTTCCTGTTTTCTTCATGCTCAACTCCTTTATTGTCTTTGCTAAGATTGGAATTTACTTGATGGCTTGTAATAATGGGATCTTAATACAAACATTTCTCAGCTCATCTAAGAAATCATAATTAGGCACCATAATTTGTTTTTCTACACCCTTATCAATTTGTAATATTTCTGGAAAGGGAGGTGTAGAAGTGGATGTTGATGGCTGCTCTAATATAGGAGTTGAAATTATTGGTTCTTTTTGTTTTGATTTTTCAATGTTTGAGTCTTGGAAAGTTGTGTTCTCTTCAAGACTTTTATTTACCCGTAGAGAATCTTCCTCAGAATTGTCTTGCTCTTGTATGATTACAGAATGTTTCCTCTTTTCAAGTATTCTTCCAGACCTAAGTTGAACATCACTAAGGTCTAATGGAGTGATCAAATAAGTTGGAAACTGTTGGCCTTCTATCATGTATGTGTTCTGAGGATTTTTATTGTTGGGGTTTGGTATGGGTTGGGTAGGCAACTGATTTGTTTTCTAAGGAAATGGTAATGGAAGTGGTTGATTTTGATGTTGTGGATTTTGAGGATTTTGTTGAGGATTTTGTTGAGGATTTTGTTGAAAATTTTGTTGAGGAGGGAAATGTGGATATGGTGGACAGGATGGTGGATATTGGTAATACTGAGAGTATCTTCCATAGGGATTTTGCACCCAAGTTTGTGATTGATTTTGAAATTGGGACCAAGGTTGCTGCCAAGAATTCCAATTTGGTGGGGGTTGATTATACAACTGATCATGAAATCCTTGTGTTTGAGGTCCTTGCCAAGGCCTCCTGGAGACAAAATTGAGAGATTCTGTGGAACTTGTACGACTTTCTTCTTGAAAGACAACTTTAAGACCAAGAACTGAAGGAAAAATCTTGGTCTCATGCTTTTCTGAACAAATTACACAAGTCTCTACAACTTTTGCATCCAAAGGGCACTCTCTCAAGGCATGTTTCTTTCTACATTTGGGACAAAATATTGCTAAGGCATCAAATTCAGCTTTTTTCTTGTTTTGTAACTTAAGGGTGTCTATTTTTTCACTAAGACTCCCCAAGATATCAGATTTGAACTCATCAAGCATATGTCCTATTTCTGCCCTACTTACTGTCCCAGAAGCAAACTTACTTGCCCTTGCAAGAGCAGGGTCTCTTGGTCCTTTTACAATTTTAGATTTCCCTCTTGAAAGGTTGATACATAATTCAGCTATTTCAGGTAATGTGAGCTGAGATATATCCCCTTTTCCCATCATGTTAAGGATATATAACCATTCATCCCTAATTTTCTTCAACAAGAGAGTTTTTAAGGTGTCTTGGTCTAAGTTTTCCATTTTTTCCCTCTTGATGTTATAGTTAAACCTCTCCAACAAATCTTCCAAATTTTCATCCTCTTTTTGTAACATTTTAAACACTTCCTCCTTATGGTTAACTGGCATACATTAATCCAAATACCTCTCCAGAAATGCTTGTTTCATGTCTTCCCATGTCCTAATAGAACTGTTGATCAAACTCATAAACCATTTTAATGTTGCTCCTTTCAATGTTGAAGGGAATAGTTTAAATTTTTGAGCATCTTGTAAGTAATCATAGGTTCTACATAGGACTTCAAATTCAAATAGGAAGGTTTCAGGATCTTCAGTTTTAAGTCCATAAAATTTTGGAAGGACAGATGGTGAAATGTTTTTCATAGTTTTATTGGTTTCTTCATCTACTATAGGAAACCCAAAAGAGCTTCCCATTTCTCTTCTACCTCTTCCTCTGCCTCCCTCTCCTTCTGCACCTCTACCTCCTTCTCCTCTACCTCTACCTCTACCCCCTCCAAATAGTGTGTGTTCTCCATTAAAGACTCCTCCTCCCCCTTCTTCTGCCATAGTCGATTCTTCTGTGGAAGTTGAAAAGTTTATGTCCCTAGCATGGATCCTTGAATCTTCTTCTAAGACAGGTTCAGTGGATGAAGTGGAAGGTCTTTCTAATGGAATATCTGATCTTAAGTCCTCTGAGAGTCCAGGATCAGTAAAGGATGGAATGTGGGTTTGAGTTGGAGGTGTGTTGGCTCTTGGTCTTGATGAAACAAGTGGTGTCCTAGGAATCAAGCTTCTGCTTCTTATGAATCTACCCCTTGAGTCTCTTTCTCTACGCATGTCATTGTTTTTGGGAGGTAAGAAACAAAACTACATAGTTTTCACTTCCCCGGCAATGACGCCAAAATGTAGTGCTCAACTTAGTGTTCCTAAATTGAGGTCATAAATTATCAACCAGGGTTAGTAAACTGCTGAAGTGAGGTGCACTATATGTGCCTAGGTATCTGTTTCTCACTACGTTGTGTTTAGTGTTTTTATGATGTTTTTGGTTTTGTGGTT
Source organism: Pinus albicaulis (assembly GCA_034641835.2). NCBI lineage: Eukaryota > Viridiplantae > Streptophyta > Pinopsida > Pinales > Pinaceae > Pinus > Pinus albicaulis. Next base: position 219,708,246 of record CM076570.1, read on the forward strand.
TTATGTTAAGAAGGAAAAGAGCTAAATGTTGAAAAAGAACAGTTGTTGGTCACACTAAAAACAGAGCAAAGCCTATACTAAAGAACATAAAATGCAAAGTTTGATAATGAATCATAGCAAGGAAATAAATCACAACATGAAATCAATAAATCATAACATGAACTCATCCAATTAATTCATTAGAAATATGTTGCAATAGCTTAATAAAAGGACAAGTTTAGTGAAAATGAGGTTCTCCTAAGTAAACAATCATCTTACAATATTACAAAGAATCTCATCCATGGCTAGAAGTTTATTGGAACACAATTGGAAAATATTATTTGTAGCACAATAAGATTTCTACTCTGAATTAATTTGTAATGCTAAGATCAATCCATTCTGTAGCCCAACCTGTCACTACCAAGCCTCATTCAAAAGTTAGAGATTTTCTAGAATAGTTTTTTGGAAAAAAAAGGCTTATTTGTGAAATTACAAAAGATTGCAAAACAATCAGGGCCTTAAACTAATATCACTAATTCCTGTCCATATAATGATACATTAATAGACAGTCATAACAAGAGTAGTTTGTAAACAATGAAGGCCGTGAAGTCTAATTTTGACATTTAATACAACTTAAAGAACAATGGATAACACTGAACTAGAATGCAATTGATCAAACTTGAAACACAGTGACCACAACTAAACTAGAATGCCATTATCCTAACTTGAAATATAGTGAACTGGAACTGAACAAGAATGCCACTAATCTAACTTAACATATAGTGAACAGAGTTGAACTAGAGGGCCATTATCAAACTTGAAATATAGTGACAGAATTAAACTAGAGTGACATCTACCTCCGGAGTATTTCAACTGGACTAAAATGCAACTAATTCTATGAAATACTACAGCCCTATCTCGTTCAATATGAGTGATATTTTGGAATAGTTTGTAAAAAACAAGTCTGGCTATATCATTCAATGGAAATGAGCATAAAACATATCAGTAAGCTCTGAAACACCATAGCTATGTCTCATCCGGAGTTAGTGATATTTTGGAAGAGATTACTAAGAACAAGACTAGCTGTAACAACTGATGTAATTAAGCACAAAATCATAAAGTTCAGAGAAAATGAAACTAACTCCTAAATACTACAGTTATATCTCATCCAATGTTAGTGGTATTTTGGAATATTTTATAAGGATAAGACTAACTGTGGCATCTGCTGCAAGTAAGTATAAAAACACAAAGTTCAGAAAATTGATTAAAATAGGAATGAAACAAGGCTAAGTTACTTATCTAAACCATATGAACAAAGCTTCTTAGGTAGCAGGGGCCCCCTACCACCATATTAGCACGCAAATCTACTCAAGATTGACTCAGCTCTTGCAATAAAGTGATGCTTCTTTCATTAAAGGAGAAATTCTTCAAAACAGAGTATTACGGTCTTCTGAGATCTAGCAAGAAAACATAATCTAGCTAGTTGTTTCTCGGTCTCCCGAGCCATACTTATAACAAAATTACATAACTGTCTTTGAGATAAAACAGGAATAAATGTCTTTCCCAACTAAAATCAAACTAGAACTCTGGTGGTGGTCTCGTACTATGATTAAGGACATCTGTACAGTCCTTGTCCTATTAGAAGTCTATCTCGTAGTTTTGGTTTCCCACGTGCATAACCACCTGTAGACGTGAGCTCAGACTTTGTGGAGAGCAAGAAATGATGGGGGAGTGATGTGGAATATGACCATATGCGTTTTTCCTTGAGGTGACACTTGGAACCTATGTAAACATGAAGATAGCTGCGGAATAGGCGACTGGCTACAGAATGACTGCGTTCTGTAGCCGGTCTAGTCAAAAATTGCTATAATAACAAAATCATGAAAACATAGCAAGTTAGTCATTATATACATTCTTAAAGTAATCCTAATCAATCCTATTGATCATTTAAGCCTGTAATTGATGAGGGACAAATAAAATGAAGTGAAATGTGGTGGAAAAGAAGGACATCTTTGGGGCTCAACAGTTTCCATCAAGGAAAACTTCATCAAGTAGGTTTCCATCAAGGACAATATATTGCATCATATTGCCAACACATTTTATGAGCTCACAAGTTCGTGTTCTATCTTTCAATATCGGAGTAGGTGGCCAAGTCCTAAGACCATGGTATATGAAGAGCTCCTCCCTACCCACCTGAGATTTCATCCACTTATGGCTATGGCACCCTCATGAGAAAGCGAGCATATCCTCCACCCTAACTAGTTAACAATAATGGGTTCAACACCAACATTCATTTCTTGAAAGATGGTAAGCACCTAGCAGGGCATAGATCCATCAGAGAGGAATAATCTTGGTCGAGTGAAATAAATCATGAAGAGGGGCCTACTGTTTGTTAAGGAACCTCTAGGTGTCCCTGATTCTAAAGAATCTGCTATTGAATTTGTATCTCAACATGGAGATTTTGGGACTAGACGAAACAGTGGGTGAATTAATGGTTCTTTAACAATATTAACACATGCCTCTAGAAGAAAAATGAATGAAAAAAAAAAGGGCATCACAAGTTTCATTCTCAGTGTTTCTATCACTTTGTAGATTCTATTAATAAATCTTCGGTAGGTATTGTGCTCTGTTTTCATTGAGAGCATTTCTATGTATTGTTTTCAATAAGATTTAGCTTCTATTTTATGGAATTAAAATGCATTCCAAAATTTCACCTGTTACACTTCAACAATGGTAGTTTTCTTAACTATAAATAGTGAACCTAGAGATAGGCCTGTTGGGATTCAGGATAATACACTTTGAAATAGGAAGCCATAGAAGTATCTTCACTCAATGATTTATGTGCCTATGTATACAAATTTGAGTCCAGAGCATTGAACTTGGGATCATAAGAAATTTATTTCACTACTACATGAATTTTTCTTCATTTCGGATATATATATATATATATATATATATATATATTACTTTGAACTTGCAAACAACTTTGGTCAAATTTCAATTAGGCTACAATATGTAATGGCTAATTTCCTAGAGGACTTTATGTAAACCGATCCGTAATCCCTTAGTGTACTTTCTCCGGTCCTCTTTATTCGTCCAACTATCTAGTTCTTCCATTGATATTAGTTGATACCAATAATCTCTTAACATGCCTAATTTAACATGCCTCATGTGTTGGCATATGTTGTCCTTGATGGCAACCTACTTGATGAAATAAGATTGTTGGCAATATGATGCAGAGTGTTTTCCTTGATGGCAACCTACTTGATAAAGTTGATGAAAACCTTCTTGATGAGTTAAAGGGGAGATTGTTGGCAATGTGATACAATGTGTTGACTTTGATGGAACCTGCTTAATGAAGTTGTTCTTGATGGAAACTGACTTGATAAGTTGTTAATAATGTAAATCTGATGTATCTACAGATCAGTTCAGAAGTAGCAGAAGAAAGGAACTCAGAAAGTGCCAGAATAAATTTGAACAAGGTATGTCATAAGGCATATGCGGGTTTGTTAAGGCGAAGTAGCGTATGCACACAGAAAAATACGTGCCAAGTCGCGTATGGCTATTTGCACTCTAAATTTATAAATCTAGGGGTGTTACCATGGTATTGACCCATTGTATTGAGCGCTTGATTATCTATGTGATCCCGTCCAGGAATACCATCGGAAGTGGTGTGGTTTTGACTCATGGTATTGATAAAGGCTAAATCTATATAAGGAGAAGAAGATCATTGTGAAAGGGTGTGCATGATTAAGGGTTGTGAATGAATAAATCTCTCTAAGGAATATCTGCATGGATGAACTCTGTTCTTGATTGATAGATCTGAATCT